>JAMAGW010000039.1:0-249393 GCA_023626355.1 Penicillium sp. S1602 | reverse complement strand
TCTATACCATATTAGTACTATTTTATATTTGTTTTGGATCTCTCTCACTATCTTCTTACCTAGCCTTTTGCTCCTTACAGGAAGAAGGATTAGAATTATTAAGATATAAGGATATAAGGGTCGACTAGATAAGATTAAAGATATTATATATAATTTAGATATAGAATAGCTAGAGACTAATCCTTAAGGAATTATCTAATTCCTTAAGTATATTAAATATATATATAAGAGAGTAGAGCCCTAATTAAGCGAAATATATAGATGCTTTTTAGGAAGGGATTAGATATAATTAGATACTATATTAGTCTATCTTAATATTATACCCTAATACCTAAATAAGGCTATAATAATTATAATAATTAATTATTAATCCTCTATCTTAGAGACTTAGATCCTAATATCTAGAAAACTTTAATAGGGTCTTAGTATAGATTTTAGATAAGGAAATTAATAGTTAGGATATATAAATTCTCTATCTAACTATACTATCTTAGTAGTGGCTATTTTAACCTATAAAAATAGGATTAAACTATAGCCGCTAAAGTAATTAAGATTTTACTAGGTCTTAAAGCCCTAGGACCTCTGGTTAGCGAGATATTCTAAGAATTCGATTTACTAAGAGATAGATATTTGCCATCTCTAGATAAAATTAAAGAGTTTATTTATTCTAATATTATTCTAATTTTAAATTAAGCTTATTTTAGTCTTATTTATCTTTATATATTATTCTAATATTGATTTTAGAATTATAATTATAATAAGAATATAGGCTTAATTTTAATAAGGTTTTATTAATAAACTATTAGAATTTTAAAAAAAAGATATTTAAATAATTATTTTCTTTCTTATAATAAGTAAATTTTACTTTTATTTAAATTTAGGTCCCTTTAAGTATAATATAGGCCTATCGTACTAATCCAATAGTACCTCTACTATCTATTAAAGTAATAGACATAGTAAATACCCTATAAGTGAGAACTAAGAGATTTCTAACTACCTAGATATATAGAATTATAAGATTTATAGGTTTAAATTAATACTTTTAAATAAATTCAACACTAATAATATCAATTTTAGCTATTATATCAGGGTTTACATAAATTTATTATTATTCTATTATTATAGATATAATAGAATATTATAGAACTCTTGAGAATTTATCTTAAAATTATTGATATTATAACTCAAAATAAAGTCTATCATATAAAATATTCTTATAAATTAATATATTTTAGCGCTATTCTAAGGTTTTTTCAAGATTATATTTTATTTGTTTTATTTTGTCAATATAATTAATATATATTAATTTATTAAGAACCTTTATTTCCTTTAAAGAATATTTAAAGATATAATAAGAAAGATAATTTTGAGATTAATTTACTATTTATATTATTTCTAAAGAATTAATTAATTATTGAAGATTTTTATTATCTCTAATTATAATATCTTTATCTTTATCTTTCGAAGATAAATTAGAAATAAATTAAAGAGATATTAGAGCTTTATAATCTTTATTAATTAAAGATATCTTAATTTTTTTATCTTGAGTTTTTTATAATCTTTTAATTACTTCTTACACTTATTATAATTATTCTTAATTATCTAAATAAGGACTAAATTAGATAAAGAAGTAATATATATCGATTTTATATTCTTTCCAAAAATAATTTAATATATATTTATTATCTTCTCAGAAAAAAATCAAAGAATAATTTATGATTTAAAAAATAAGAGACTAAATAATAACAAATAAAAAGGATGATATAAACTAGATATAAAATAATACTGAAATAATATAGATTTGAAGTCTAAGGTAATAAAATTTATATTAATTATAAAACTAATCTTTAGAGAAAAAAAGGATCCTAAAAAATAGATATTCTTCTTCTTTCTTAATAAAGAGAAATTTAGAGCTTAAAGAGCTATTTATTATAAGCTTATTTCTTATATATTACTTATTTTGGACTTATTTTAGGTATATCTAGAGCTCGCTTTTAAACTAGATATTAAATTAGAAGTAATTTAGTACTATTGTAGGATATATTATTAATTCTATCTTAGAAAATTAGTAACTACTTTTTTAATAATATCTATAATATAGACTAACTAGGTCTATAATAATAAGGAGAACATTTAATAAACTAATTATCTATTTTTATTATTATTTTCTTCTCTTCTCTATATAATTATAATTAATTAGATTTAGACTATAATTTATTTATTTTCTTTATTTTTACTTAATTTTAATTAAGTATATAGGAAATATAATAGGATATAATATTAAGTATACCTAAAAGTCCTAAAGTGGCTTTTACTAAATTAAAAAGGATATGAGAGTATAATAAATCAAAAAGGAATATTAAATTATGGTAAAATATAATATGTTCTAGATTATAATTGATATATATATTATAGGAGAAAAACCATAATACGAAAGATTATTATCAGGTAGTTTTTAAGATATAAAGGTAAATCTATATCTTAATTCACTAGGGAACTACAAATATAAATTTCTAATAGATAGTAAAGAATAGAGCTAAATAATATAAATTTATATTAAATCTCAAGAACATATTATTACGGGGTTAAGTATAAACTTATTCATATTTTAAAGATTAAATTAATTATAACATAGCTATAAATATACTCTACCTTTAATTCATAAAGTCAAAAAACTTTTAATAGACTATATTTATAATTTGTAAAATGGAATCCTATATTTAATTTAGTAATAAAGAATATTACAATATTATGTAAAACTCAAATTTAAGAAATTCTATTCCAAAGTATTATATTTAGAGTTTTAATCTAGCTAAATAAGTACCTAATTAATTGATAGGTAAGGTTATAGGTTCAATAAGATTTTCTATTAGCTAATTAATCAACTTACTATCTTTTTGATAATAATCTTAATTCTATTATATCTTTCCTTCACCTTTTTTTTCTACCATAATGGTAGATACCATCTTCCTAGTATAGGACTCTAATTATGCTTCATTATTCTCTGGATCTTTAATCTTGAACTACATTATACGTCTTTGATTAATACCTTTCCATTTATTTTGAACCTCAGACTTACTAAGAAACCTTACATCTTTAGTGTTTAATACCAATTAATCAAGATTTGAATAAAGATGTTAAAAAAAACATAGCTACAATCTAAAAACGGTGTCCAGCCAGCAATCCTCCCCATCGAGGCATCAATTCTGCGTTGGCATTCCATACTCCACTGTTCCAAGCATTCATCAGCCCGGAAGACGATAAATCCGAAGTCGGCAGATCGTGCTCTTTAAATCACCTCCGCCGCTGGATCGTTGTTCCTATCAAAAGTGGCAGGAGCCGGTGGAAGGCTTCGTTCCGCGCGGACTTTCCGTTAGTTAGCGTTCGTTGAGAACGGCACGACTAAGCACTGATTGAACTGAATTGATATTTGATCAATTTCATGTAGTCTCTAGATCTCAAATCAGTATACTACTTCTGGTAATTGCCGTGGATCATCGACTGTTGCATTCTGGACTTGCTCCAAGATCAATGGAGAAGTCCAAATTACCCCTATGTAATCACTGGATACATATACATAGGACTGTAAAGAATCCATGATACGTACTGATACAAGAATTGGTGGCATATTACCTATACTCCAGATTTCGCTGCTGAATGTTAGTGTGTTAAAAGTCAATGTTAAACTCAATGTTTAATTTAGCATTAGACTAAGGGGCTTTACATGTAAAAATAGATTTGTGGTCAAGGCAATTACCGAGATACAACGTGGCCTTTTTTAAAACCGGGGAAGTTTATCTGCGGCGATAACCTCGCCTTCCCCTTAACTCCAACACCCTCAACAATCACCATGGTTTGTTTAGCTCTACCTCAAGCCCGAGAATCTACTAATCCACATCACCACAGGCGCAAACACCACAACAGCGACGTGCGAACGAACGGTTCGCAAAGCAAGAGGCCGCCAAGCGAGGGAAAGGGCCTGTTATCACGAAACCCAAACAAACCACGAAGACCCCAATCTCGGCGAGCTGGCTTGGTATGTGCCCTGAATCTATCCCCTTTGCTAGATCTATGAGCTAAGAGGCATAGTGATCCTGGCCTTTGTCGTCTGTGGTGGACTTATATTAGAGCTCCTCAAGGTTGTGCCCGAGATCTGGTCAATCGTGGCCTCATCCTTATCCCGAATCACTGGATAGATGCGCTCACTTTCCGAATGCTTTGAAATACCCCGAAAGTTGAGATTCCTGTCAAGTCTACATCGCCCCATAGCTTTGACGCCGATGCCCTCGCCACAGAAGACGGTCCCAACAAGTGATACCTGTGGTGATGATCGCCTACACCAGATAGATGGATGCTACTGCCCTACCTTGGGAAAGTTGGGTTCCTGTATTATATCACAATCACCTAAACCATCTTGCATTTCTATCGAAAGCAAACTTGAATGAAATGTCATTCACTCGTATGCTTCTTCTTCTTCTTCCTTTTTGTTTCGCCAGACGGATCAGTAGCCTGACCCTTCTTCCCCTTCTTCTTCTTCTTCACAAGAGTGCCCTCGGCAGGTGTTCCCTCTAACTCGATTCGCTCCGATGCCCGTTGCATGCGCAGGCGCATCTGCTCCACATTTTGCATCGCTTTCGTCATTTCGGTATCCTCCTCACCCCCGGTCAAGCCAGGGCTTTGACCATCATTCGCCCCCGCAAGGTGCCCGAGCCCACTGGAGTCAACCTGTAGTAGCGAGCGCTTCAAGCCTGGCCCTCCAGCCTTAGCAGAGTGACTGAGGGCCACCGGCTCTTCAGACCCAAATGTTTCGTCCGCCGCAACTTCCATTTTGGCAGCAGTATGCACCCGGCGGCTCCCCAGAGTATCACGTTTCCCTCGCCTGATCGATTCGTCATCTAGCTTCAAGTCGACGATAGGGATCGAATCGATGTCCAATGCGTCACCACTGGATGCATGTGGGGCATCATAGTGCGGGGTGGACGTGCCCGATGATGGGTCTAGCGGAGCAATATAAAAGGGATCATCCCGATAGCGCTCTTTGCGGTAAATCTTTCTCCTATCTAGAGTGCCTGGATAGTCCGCCGTGAGGCCGAGACTGTTCTGGTAGGAAGCATCAAGCTGGATTTCTGCCGCGGTCAGCTGTTCATGAGCCAGTTTATGGGAAGGCGGACTGATATCGGCGACGTGGTAAAATTGTTGAATAACATGATGCTGGGTGGTTTCTGCTAGAGAGCCCCCCAACCCTTGGAAGAGGCCTGGTAGATCATCGTTGAATGCTTCATCCAGGTGAAGATCAGGGGGAAACACCACCCTTTTTTGAGCGCTGGCTGCAACAGGATTGAGTTCCAATCCCGCGAACAAGTTTGGAATAACGGAAGCTAGAAGGAATGGAACACCCTCCGTTTCAGATTGTAGGGACTCAGCCCCTAAGCGAAGGACTTCAAGAAATTCAATAGCTCGTTCTTGCACGTCCAAGTCCGGGTGAGCGGCTAGTGCGTCGAGAAAATCCAGAACCCGCGCCAAGAGAAGAGAAATTTCACTCTTCCATGCCTCCTTCGCCTCACAGGACTGATTCACTTGTATCAAAACTTTGGGAATGGCCTGTAAGAATAGCTGGAGTGTATTGGGAGGCAAGGACAGAGTGGATGAATCAATCAAAGACTGAAGAGTTCGGCTCGGTGACTGGAGATGATCCGCATATTCTCCAGCCACCCATGCAACAGGTCCCAGAACGTCATCCCCGACATTCGAGGAGGCGGGGAATAGCATCGACCTGTTATCTATGAGCAGCAGAGACTCCGCCGCCCGGGTAGCCTCCAGGCGGACTCCCTTCACACGAACAGCAATACTGCGAATTTCAGATCCTATCCGAGACGCGACAGTAGCCCTCCCGCCAGTTGAGCCCTCTGGGCTTCCTGTAGAGGGGTCGGGCCCGTAGTCGTGCACTTTTGATGGCGGAAGAAGCCTGATCAGCTGGACCAGAATGCCGACATACCATTCGAAGTCGACGACGTCCGAATAATTGTTCTGGGAACAGATATCTAAAATGCGGTGAATAACCTCAGATCGATAGTTATTGGGCATGTTGAGTGCATCCATGCCGACACTTGAGCCTTTCCAATCTTCGGGTTCCTCTTCATCATCCGGAACAGACGCTGCCCCGGGATCGGGGTTATTGTGTGAAGAAGCCAGTTGAAGCTGGCTAAAAAGACGATTCACAACTGGCTGAAGGGTATCACTGGTGACCATCCCAGCAGCAAGTTCTAGGGCTTGGAGTCGGATCGAAACATCAAGATCGTCCAGACAGTCCATAATGACATCCTGTTGCATGGAAACCAACATAGAATGTGTTGACACAATGCGGTTCAATGCCAGAAGCGCGACATATTTCACTTGTTTAGTCAGAATCCATTCAAAGCTTAGAGACGAAAGGGCCCACTCACGATTAGGATCCGAATCCATGACAATCATTCCCCTCAGCTTTCCGATACAAAGAGCCGCAACCTCATCTCTCTCTTGAACGTTGTCCTCGCCATCTAAAATGCCGCCTTGAATGATACCATTGATGCACTCGTAGAGCAAGGACATTGCCGTTGTGGTTTGAATGATATTTGTCAATGGGCGAAGAAGCTTGCGTGCTAGTCGCGGTTCTAGCGGGGTCAGGGTAGCAAACTGCCTTGTATTAGTTCGGATATATTTTTTGGCTGGGTCAGGGTTCACAGACTAGCTTGATGATCTTGATGGCCATCCAATTGTTGCCACTGTCCACGAGGAGCTCAAAGAATCTGGGAGCCAAAGGAAGAAAATCGTGCGGTCGCCTCCAACCAAGTTCACAGATGACATTGATAGCTGCAGTAGTCACACTGCTATCTTCCTGTTCATCCATGAGATGATCCTGGACTTTCGGCCATGCTAGCTTCAGAGCATCTGGGTAAACAAGAGCCAGCCGGTAGAGACACACGATGGACTTCTTCCGGACAACCGCGCTCGAATGGGAGAGGCGAGACAGAACATCAGGAAGTAAGGACATAGCAAGAGATGGTGTGATGATATGCGGTAGAGTGGCCAGTGGGAGTGACAGGGTGAGGATATTAGGGGATACAATGTCCTAGAACAAAGGGATTAGAATCCTTATGATCAGGCTCACCGATAGAGGGAAATGGTATAAGCTAAGCTAGCTGGGCAACAGACCTTTTTCAGCATGTTGGTCGCCAGCATCAGAACTTCGGTATCTGGTCGGAAACTTTGAACGGCCCCAAGATATCCTACTCGTTTCTGTAGGTACTTCGGGGAGGACATGACCTCCAGAACATGAAATGAGGCCCATGACATATCATAGCCGAACATCTCCAGATAGATCAGCTTCAGGAGTGCCGTTGCCTTCTTGTCTGCCCAGATTCAGCCTCTCATACTCGCGATGTCAATGAAGGGACCTACCTATGTCCTGTAGCTTGATTTCCGCCTTGCATTCGCGTAGACAGGCTTGAACGTACTCATCCTCGCCTCCTTTGTGGTTCCGAAGACCCTTAATCAGGTCATAGAGCGATTTTTCAAACCTAGCATGCGCGGGTCAGTTCCGCCGTCAGGCCGATTTCGTCATGGGCACCACCGACATCGCGTTGACCTCTCGCTCTCACGGCGAGGAAAAGGAATCAGAGAAAAAACAACACTTCAATGCACAGTCCACTATTCCCCGGTAGCATGGCCCTATTGTATGCCCCTGGGAGCTGAATGAAAGGTCGAGCTGGGGAGAATTGGGTGTTAATTGATGAATTGACGTGGGGGGATAAGCATCACGGGATCGTGTTCCAGACTCCGCGCGCCGCCAGGTCTCCACACCTCTCCAGACCACCGCTCATTGCCTGTTTCACGTAAACCAGAAAAACCAGTCTCGCTTTTCCAGCATTCGGTCCATCTCATCCTTGAAACACCATGGGGGCTCTTGCTGATTCCCGGGGTATCAATGGATCCGATTTAATCTCTGCTCTTCATCTCTCCCAGCAAGCGCCTGCGATCCTCGGCCACGATCCCTCCAAAACCACGTCCACCGCTTCCTCCTCCGCAGATACTGCGGAAGAGTATAGCCGGATCGAACAGCTCTTCCTTGCCTGTCTGCGGACGGGTGATGATCTATCTGCCCAGGCCTGTCTCGATCGGTTAAGCTCCCGATTTGGTGCCTCCAATGAGAGGGTCATGGGGCTCCGTGGCCTCTACCAAGAGGCGACTGCTAAAGACACCTCTGCCCTGGAGAAATGTTTGAAGGAATACGAAACCATTCTTGCGGACAATCCAGTCAATGTGGTGTGTTCTGCATCCCCACTCCCCTGCTGAATATTAGCGTTGACTGTCTCAGCCCATTCTAAAGCGTCGGGTCGCTTTGCTACGCTCGCTCCACCGGCCTGCTGATGCGATCGCGGCTCTAATTCAGCTCCTCGATGCCATTCCTACCGATGCGGAAGCATGGTGTGAACTCGCCGACCTATACCAATCGCAGGGGCTGGGTGCACAAGCCATCTTTAGTCTCGAGGAGGCTCTTCTTATCGCTCCTAATGCCTGGAATGTATGACTCTACCCTCCTACTTCCATTGACGCAACTAATCTCCTTGTAGATCCATGCCCGACTTGGTGAAGTGCTCTACATTAACACCTCCTCCCCCGATGGGGCCCAGCTTGCTAGCAAGTCGATCCAGCATTTCTGTCGAAGCATTGAGCTCTGTGATGATTACTTGCGTGGTTTCTATGGATTGGCTCTGGTATGTCTGTGATTGTGATACCAATGGCGCTTTTCTTTTTCTTTTTCTTTTCCCTTTCTCATCCGCGCTTCTTTATTATGACCTTTTCATCTGACCAAGTCCCAGGCCTCGTCTCGCATGCTAGAAAACGACTTTCAACATGCCGCTGTGGTTCCGAAGACAACCCTTGACCGGCTGCAGCGCTTTGCTCTTCAGCGACTCCAAGAACTTGTTCAGTCCCGGTCGATTGATGATCAACATTGGGCATCCAGTCGCAGTGAACTCATTGCCGCCAAAGCCTTATTGAATCGCCTTCAGTCCACTCAATAATTCTCTATTGGGTGTAATGCTGTTCCGCCTGATTTGGATATACCCCTGTTTTTATTGTTGCTATTTTTTTTTTCAATGGATGTGACCACTATCACGAAGATGTGTATGTAAAAAATGGAGAGATGTTCCTAGTTGTGTATACTTTATAATCTGCATTCTACCCCCCTGCTGATCTTGGATCCACATCTGCAGGCTTGGTATGACTCGTCTCCCCATGCATTTCTGGAGCGTTCGATCCATGAAATTTTCCAGGTGGGTCATGATTGGGCATTTTGGGCAGCGCTTTGCATAACATTCAGATCCTAGTGCTCTTCAATGACAGAGACATGCCCAACCATGATTCCCAGCCCAATAAGAAGTGTTATTAGGCCGCTCCCCAATCATGATGTGGACGAGTCTATCTGGTCTGGCGCAAGGGATTAGCGTGACAACCCAATTGAAAACCCAAAACCAAAACCAAAAATACGTATTGGCAATTTGATACTATTTATCTTTATTTCTTTTTCGGGTTTAACTCTCAACTTTCTCTCCCACAACATATACACACTTTCTCCCCCCTTCACTCCCCTGACCTTGACTCTCTCCTTTATATACTTTTCTCTTCCCGCCCCAAGAGGCTCAAGTCTCTATGACGTATGTTTTGATTCCTTTTCCTTCCTCTTTCCCCTTCCCCCATTCTTCTCCATCCCACCTCCCTTTAAAACCCCTCCTTCTCCGCCTCCCCAAGGGTACAACACAAAACCACAATTTTCGTACCTTGCACTGACCACATCCACTTCTAGGGTCAGCATCCAGATTGACCCCGCCGATCCGCACGACTCGGATCACTCTTTGTCGGACGAGGACTCCTCGGGTGGACAATTCTCTCTCCTGTCGGATGGGAGTCATGAATATCCAGATTATGATGAGTGGGCGACTCTGCCATATCCGGATGAATTGAAACCGTCTGATTCAGCCTCTCGACCAAGGACCACGATTCGCAACCGCTCGCTCCACGGTTCGCGCTCGGCTTCGGGCCGTCGCCACCCACACCCCCAAATGATCCCCGATCGCGATCGCGACTATGGCTCTCGGGCCCGTCGCCAACCATCCCCAGAGTCACCTGGTAGTGCAGATTCAGAGGAATTTGCCAGTCACTATCCACGCAACCCTCAAGAGCGGCGATGGGCCGGACAACAAGCCGCGGGCTACCCACCAAGTGTTTCCTCGGGCCCCTCCTACAACCACCAATATCCCCCGGGCCATGGCCCATTCCCCCACCAGAATCCTCCTCCGCCTTTGTCTGACCAGCTCATTCGACTCGGTCATGGTAACCCAAATGGCCAGCCATATGGTTCGGCCTACCCATATGGGCCGCCCCATGGGGCTCCCCCCATGCATCCCTACTTTCCGGATCAAGCACATGGAAGACATCCTCAACAGCCGCCCCAAGCCCGCATCGACCCTCACACCCATCAACCATTGCCCCCTCATATGGGCGCCCATGGCATGCCATCGCCCTTTGCTGCGCCTCCATTTCATCACGAGATCATGCCCTACCCCCATAATGGCTTTTACAACAACTTCCGAGACCCCTATGCCATGTTTCAAGGCATGATGCCCCCATCCTATTTTCCGTATCCGCCGCAAGTACCGTCTCCAATCCAACCAGAGTCGAAGACGCCTCCTGCTCCTCCCGCTGCGGATGACACAGCTAAAGAAGCAGCAGCTCAGGAGGCCGCCAAGGATGCTGCAAAGGACGAGGCTATTGCGCGACTAGAGAAATTGATTTTGGATGATCGCATAGAGCGTGAAAACAGGGAAGCAGCCCGCCTAGCAGCTATCGCAGCCGAGGAGGCGGAACGACTCGCGCGAGAGAAGCAGCTGGCTCATGATCAAGCGATCGCATCGGTGGCAGCGTCGGAAGCGGCAGCGTTGGCGCGCGCAGATGCTGAGCAGCGCGCAGCGACCGAGGCGGCCAAGGCGAAGGAAGAGGCTGAGAAAGCAGCCGCAGAGGCTGCGGCGAAAGCCAAAGAAGACTCGGCGCAAGCGGCGCAAGATGCAGCCACCAAGGCATTGGAAGCCGTGGAAGCAGCGAACGCCGCCGCCGCCGCCGCCGCCAAAAAGGCAAAAGAGGAGGAGGAAAACAAAAACAAAGTGCCCCCACCGGAGAAGAAGAAACCCATTAAATTCAAGGATGCCGTTGGGAGGAAATTCAGCTTTCCCTTTGAGCTGTGTAGCACCTGGCAGGTAAGACAATTATTCCTGCTTGCTCTGTGGGTCAGCGTTGACAATATCTACTAGGGAATGGAGGACCTGATCAAGCAGGCCTTTCTCCATATTGAGGTCATTGGGCCTCATGTGGCCGAAGGGCACTACGATCTAGTGGGACCGAATGGTGACATTATCCTCCCGCAAGTGTGGGAAACGGTGGTTGAGCCAGACTGGACGATCACGATGCACATGTGGCCAATTCCTGAAAAGCCCAAGGAGCCCGATCCACCCCCAGCCGCCGGTCCACCAGCAACTGAACCTCCCAAGCCTGCGGAGAAAAAGAAAGAAGGTATGTGGACTTGCAAACTGCAGAATACCTTCCTTCTCAGGCATTTAATTGCACCATGAATCCTTCACTGACCTGATTTGTAGGGAACAAGAAGGCCCCGCGCAAGCCAGGTGACCCTCCGGCATTTACGACATGGATGATGGGCCGGCGTCCTCCTCCTCGAGTCAAAAAGGCTCCAAAGGCAGAAAAAAAGGATGAACCAGCACCTCAGTGATCAGAGCAAAGACGACCCAGGATGAGGAACGGCCTCCAGTCATTGCTCCCTCTTCTCTCTGATATCCCACACACCAATTCATCTTGCGTGGGGGTTTGAACAACCCTCCGCCTGCCCTGCTCCCAGCACCCCCAGAAGATGCTCGAGGGTGAGATGGAAAGCGGAAGACTATTTCGGCCAGGCAACATGTTATGGGCCAATCCCTGATATACCTGCATCTTTGACTTCCAATCTTCCTCTTCTTACACGGGCCATATATCCCAGGAGCTCAAGGGGTCATGAAAGGGTTCCACCTCTAGCTAGCGCAGTGTCTTGCTTCACGGGAGCACCACCCCCTGCTCAAAAGGCCGGATGTCTTGTCGAATAATCACAAGACAACATGTTACCAAAATTTAATGACACATTTGTGAATATCAGTTTGCTTTGCGAACAAAATATTTTCTAACGACTTGGGGAGTTTTTTTTTAGCACAAGCCGCTATACTCTGCTGCTTGGTTCCTTTTTTTTTTTTTTTTTTTTTTTTTTTGTTAATTTGCTGTTCATGAAGATTCTGATGATTGTATGTGGTTCTGATAGGAGCAGTATGGAGGTTAATTGTCTTATCTCCATATGAAGTTGATGTTTCTCTAGTTTGGCGTTGCATGTCATTTACATAGAAATTTCGTGTCCAAAAAAAAAGAAAAAAAGAAAAGAAAAGAAAAGTCTTCATTGGAACTTGTCTCGTACAATATAGGATTATAGTTACCGTGGAATTGAAATTCAGTGGGCATGTAAATTCAACTAGTATATGGCCTGGAAGTTGACTCATAATGTTGGGTCGATATGCAAGTTGTGGCAATACAGCTCCGTATCCACTGGTATCCTAGTCAACTAGTCCTAGGGATCGCCGGGTCTGGAACCATGTCCACGCGGCCCAAGAATTCAAGATGAGTTGTTTAACGCTTATTGGACTATACGCAAGTGGACGAGAATCTTACGAGATCGAGAGATTTAGGCAACAGGCTAAAAGAAAATGAGCCTCAGTGCACGGAGTACATGTAGAGCCGCATCTGCATCTGCTCAGCATTTGGCCCTATGTCCTAGGTCTATAATGCGCTCTGATAAACAATAACGCTCCTTTGTATTGTCAAATGCTAATCTAAACCAGGCAGTAGTTGCACAGAGACCAGGGAGTGGATGAACCCCTAGACTGGCTGGTCAGGTTATACCCTTTAATCATTGGGGAAGAAGTGGTTTCCACGCAATTTGTTCATCCATAGGATCACCAAGGAGATCGGGACCACCTGCCCCACCTGTAACCGTGCGAGATGAACGGTTTTGATCGGGTTTACCTGGGGACATGGTGGAGTAGGGCTGTCCGTCAGACATTGGCGTGCGTAGAGATAGTTGTGAGCTGAGTGACATGGGCTTCCGAGGAACCGCTGGGGGCGCTTTGTCCATTGGTGGTGGGTTTGCATCTATAGATGTGGGTTCCTGCCCGTTCAAGGTTCTACCACGTCGGGGAGGCGGTGCAGGCTTCCTATCAATGCTGGTCTTCGTCAGTCGCGAAGCTGGCACCCAGTCAGGTTCGGAGTCTGCGGAGAAAGGATTGGATTTGCGCTGCATATTGGCAACAAGTCCCTCTCTGGGTGGTTGAATTGTCGCCTTGCCTGGTGCACCTGTTTGCTTGGGTTAGCTGTGATCGGTGTCTAGGTGAGAAAAGTACTGGGCCATGTTACCATTGTCCAACCACCACCTGCTTCGGTCAGAGCTGGCAGGCGGTAACCCAGGTGCAATAGATCCTTGTGGTAGACTATCGTCATCATCCATATCCATAAGATGAATGGAGTCAGAGAGAGCATCGTGCTGTTTTTCTTCGTAAAGCATACGCCGCAGATTATCCTTGAGGGCATGGTCGACAACGTCAATGACTCCATCAAAGGTGGCCCACACGGGACGATGATCCGACACACGTAAATCAGCTACTTGGTATTGGGTTTGACGCAGGTTGGGTCCTCTCCATAGCACTCGATCACACCATGCAGGGATACGGGCCTTGTCACTGTAGAGAGAAAAGGTTAGTGAGGTCCCTGAGGGATGAGCCTGACGAGAACTTACGAGGTATCGTAGTTATCAGTCCCGATATCATATTTGTACGTTGGGGCAAACCCAATGGGGCCTTCGGAATAAAACTGGAAGGCTCTCCCGGCAGTCATCTGGAGATTTAACTATTGTCCTAGTTAGCGCAGAGTTCAAGAAATATATCCGAGGGGACATCAACGGCACCTGATCATTTTCATATAGTTTTTGGTAATCACGCTGGGACAGAAGATCTCTCACGATCTGATTCCCTAGCCCGATTCGGTAATTGAAATCTCCAAGCCAGATCACTGCATCATGATCTGCAATGGTTCGGTTCTTCTGGAACCGCAAGCCTCGATCAATTGTTTCATAGTCTCGATTCCGCTCGTCGTAGTTTGCAAATCCGGCTGCCAGATGTGCGGTCACCAAGCAGATACTGGTGTTGGAGAAATCAAACCGAATTGCACAGCCGCCTTTGTTACCAGCAATTCCGGAAAGTCCTGTCTGTTCTCTTTGTTAGTTCAATCATACATAAACCACCGAACCAGCAACAGATAAGAAACAAAAAAGAAAACCAAGACTTGCCTTTTTGACGGCACCTTCAACATTCTTGATTTCCTTTAGTGTATCTGATTTCACGTAGATCATCAGCGCAGCACCCACGAGCTGCCCGGTCCTTAGCAGCACATATTTGCCCGTGCCCTTTGCCATTGTATGTCTGTTTAAACAATCTTGCACGGCTCTCTGCCAAACCTTGCGGGTACTCGGATCAGTTGACATGATCTGTTGGGGGCTTAAATCAACAATCTCTTGAAATGCAACGGCAAAGATAACAGGGTCTTCATTGGATTGGTCCGCCTCGGGGAAAAGCCAAGGCGTAAGATCGGTCCCTGGTCCTTCATCACGACCGTTCACGTTGAATGTACCAACCCAAAGACGGATATGTTTGGTGGAAGAGTATTCAGAAGCACGTCGATTGAGTTCTTCAGTAACCAAATCATTCATCGGGTCATAAAGGTGAACCGGCATTTGATTGGCCAATCGACCCAACAGAAGGTCAATCGTTCTCTGTTTAGCCTTGTCGGTAAAGTTATTGACGTAGAGCCGAGTGGCACTTTTTCGGGCATCAGCCAGGGCCCCCGCAAGCGACATTTTTCCATGACGGGTGAAAGACGACTTTAAAGCCCCAGTACCGGCATAGATCTTAGAGAGGGCATCCCCATTGTCTGCCCAGAGGGTTGAATGACGCATTTGCATATCTGAGCCAAACCTCCCACCCTGGTGTGCTAGAAATGACTCCAATGCCATCGAACTGATAATTGTCTGGACAAGGTTTGTCCGGTCCAGGCAGTCCAGGCAGTTGGTTCGGAAAACCCCCTCCTGTTGCAGGATGACCGAGGAGGCACCGGGAACATCATCCCTTTCAAAAAGAGATGCAGCAGACCGCGTAGGGTCCTCGGACAGAAAGTAGGCAAACCCGTCCAGGGACCCAGCCAGCTCATACCTGATTTGGTTGCTCGCTTCATAGCCAGCTGGACCACGGGTCTCAGCCAGAAAGTCGTATTCTGTCAGCCGTAGAAGGCTATGGTGTTCAGAGTCTTCCTTTTTTCTTAGGGAACTGCGGGCAATGTGTTGACGATATTTGGCCGACAATTCTGCTTCGCCAGATCTGAGCTCGCTTAGGAGATTCACCACATGCGTGGCTCCATACTCCAGTTCAAGGGTTTCAAAGTGCTGATTGAATGCATGTTGTGTTGCCTCACTTGACCGTGTTATCTCGATTTTCTGCTGTCCTGGTATCAAACCGGGTGTTTGCTCCCAGAAGATCGGTACCGAGCCTCGGACTTGGACGTACGAAAAAGTAATGCCTGGTGAGACCCAGAGTATCAACTCTGTCTCCACAAAATTGGCCACATTACCATCATCATCAATCCCTCGCGAGTTGAATCTCGTGCCCGCACGCCGAGAGGACTGTCTCGAAACAATGGTCAGAAGAGATGGAAAATTTGTCCGCACCTGGGGCAGAATCGAGACCGTGGCAGGAATCTTCAGAGTGCTTGCGTATCCCCGGATGACGCATGTCAGCAGCTGAGAGGAGTCTAGCTTGGCCTTATCTGCGGGTGGCAAATGACTTCGGAACACGAGAAGTGGATTGATCATGTATGAATTCCAGAGCATGTCCTCATCCAGGGAATCGATATCAAATGCCGCCGACTTATCCGAGCTGGGTTTGAATTAGAAAATGATCTTTTTAATCAGAGGCAGCACTTACCGATCTTGTAAACGATCCGTGAGGTTGAAGTCAAGACTGTAGTAAAAACTACCATCTCCGAGAAGCTTTTTCAGGGCCTGGAAAGGGTGTTCTGTCACCACGTCCCGGCTATCTTGACCAGTCCGCTCCTCGGCAGCGAATTGAGTCCCAGATTCATAATCGAGGCCGTATTCATATTCTGAACGGTTGAGGCAGTCTGCAGGTGTCAGATATAGACAAAGAAAGACGTCGAGATTCAAAATTTTGGAAATACGCACAAAAATCTACAGAATCAATTCTAGACACAGCTTCTCCAGGCCTTACAGTAGCAGCTTGAGATGATGTGGTGACAACACAGACGAACAGGTCTTCATTTAGCGTAACCAAGCCCAAAGTACCATGACCAGCACCCAAAGGCCGATAGGCCCCGAGATCCGCGGATGCAACGTCCACGAATTCTACCTGGCAACGGGGCGTGGATACAGGTCCGGCATCGGATGCACTGTAGTGGAAGATTAAGACATGCTCCGCCGTCACCAGCGCAATTGTTCGCTGAGGCTGATCTCGGCAGAGAACTCGGAGATTAAACATAGTCCGGAAGATAAATGAGAATCAGATTCCCACCCCTTTTTTAACACAAATGGAAAGTCCACTCTCCAAGCACAGCACTGTTGCTTTTCCGAGCCCTTTCCATGCGTGGAGAGAGACAATTGCCTCGGGTGATAGAAGATATGGGGAAGCCGGCCCAAAATCGGCACTGGCGATTTGATGATCCCCTTTGATTTTTTGGGGTTTCCTTTCATATGACGAACCAATGGCTATCTCTTCTTCCTTTTGTTCCTCTATCTCGGATGGGATAGAGGCGGGGAAAGGAAATCATCAAATGGTGCAAGAAGGTACATTGATTCTTCTAAAGATGTGGTTCGTGGGTGGGGGATCATATCGTGCTGACTCAGCGTTATCTTTCGATCCCGCAAATCAAACTTTTTTCTTCTTTTTCTCCTACTTTTTTGTTCTTGAACCTCCAAATCTCTTGATACACCCCACCTGCTCCCATTGTCATAATGGGCTTAGCTGCTCCCCGAAAGTATGCAAATAACCATCATAAGCTCGTTGCGCAACCAATCTGACCCATATGCAGGAAAACTAAAATCTCCCATGATCCCAATAACACGCAATGGGCTCGATCTACAACCGGCTTCGGCCATCGAATCATGAGTTCCCAGGGCTGGACCCCAGGTGGTCGCTTAGGGGCTCGGGATGCTGCGCATGCTGATATGCTGACGGCCGCCAGCCACTCCCATATCAAAGTGACGATCAAGGATGATACCCTGGGACTGGGCGCCCGTGTCGGCCGGGAAACCGAACCGACCGGTTTAGATGCTTTCAAGGGGCTACTTGGTCGATTGAATGGCAAGTCAGATGGGGAGTTGAAGCAGGAACAGCGCAAGAGAGACGATGTGAAGCTGGCTCGATATGTCGCACTGAAATTCCAGGAGGTTCGATTTGTCCATGGTGGGCTCTTGGCTCAAGAAAAAGTTGAAGCTCTACCCGTCGCAAAGCCTCTGGAGGGTCATAAGAATTCTGAATCGAACGGAGATGGTCAACAATCCAATGAAGAGGACGCTTCGTCCAGCGAGTCGTCAAGCGCAGTCCGGAAGTCCAAGTCCAAGTCGAAATCCAAATCCAAATCCAAATCCAAATCCAAGTCCAAGTCGAAATCTTCAAAGAAGTCCCGCTCAAGTACCGACGATGAGGAGGATTCTGCCTCTATTTCCGAATCGAAGAAGAAAAAGAAGTCCAAGAAGAGAAAGGCAGATGCGGCTGAGACCCCCTCCACAGAACAGACGGATGCATCATCTCAACAAGAGTCTGAGCCTTCTAAACCCATTCTGGAAAAGACTACAGTCACACGAGAGCGGCGGCCAATGGGTCGACAGGCATTCCGAAGCCGACATATTGCACAGAAGAAAAGAGCACTCATGGATGATAAGTCTCTAAACGAGGTAAGTTTACCCAGATCAGACACCATCATTGCTTTTATATTACTTGTACCAGTGCTAATTCAAGTTAGATTTTCATGGTGAAAGCAAAAGCATGAGCCTTTTTTGAGCGAGGGAACTTTCTTGCATTGTATATAGACACACATGGGGATCGGCGTTTGGTGCAACATGGAGATGCATGCTTAGGATCTGCTGAATTTAACATGGAATTTTTCCTACTTTCCAATCCACTACGATCATTGTCTTACACGCTCTTTGCTCTAAACACGTACTTTATGTAAAGTTATGCGATCCACCACAGATCCACGCGGATTACCTAATCAAGACATCAACGTCATCCTCTTGATCGAAACGCGGGGAGCTTCCTCTTTCTTCTTTCGCATCATTTTCCACAATGAATGGGGTCGCTCAGTCTGGTCGCAGGTCTCACCCTCCGGGGCAAATCGCGAATCGGGAGAAGAAACGGTATACCTTGTTTCAATCTTCCTAACGAACTCCGCTGACGACGAATCAGTAGAATCCATTGGGCCCCATTGAATATCGGCCTCGAACGACGATTACAGACTTTTGTCGTCTTATGTCATACACTCACAATTGCTATTTTTGTGACGAGCTTTTTCTTTACCTGTGCTATACCTCTATTCTGGCCCCTTCTCCTGCCCTATCTGGTCTATATCTCTTTGTTCTCCACAGCACCAACCTCCGGGGAACTGAAAGGCCGAAGTTTATTCTTACGATCACTTCCCATCTGGTCGATTTATGCATCTTATTTTCCGGCCCACCTTCACCGCGAGGAACCTCTGCCCCCGACCAAAAAGTACATTTTTGGCTATCATCCCCACGGGATCATTTCACATGGTGCCTTCGCCGCTTTCGGGACCGAGGCCCTAGGGTTCTCGAAGCTTTTTCCCGGCATTACCAACACCTTGTTGACTCTGGACTCAAATTTCCGAATTCCGTTCTATCGAGAGTATGCCCTCGCAATGGGACTGGCGAGTGTCTCTCGCGAATCCTGTGAGAATATTCTGACGAAAGGCGGAGCCGACAACGAGGGAATGGGGAGAGCGATCACCATTGTCGTCGGTGGAGCCCAGGAATCTCTGCATGCACAGCCGCATAGTCTACGCCTGGTGTTGAAACGTCGGAAAGGGTTCGTCAAGCTAGCCATTCGCACGGGAGCCGATCTGGTACCCGTTCTAGCCTTCGGAGAAAATGATCTATACGAACAGGTGCACTCGGATCAGCATCCACTCATTCACAAAATTCAGATGCTTGTCAAGCGTACCATGGGGTTTACCATCCCCCTATTCCACGCACGTGGAGTCTTCAATTATGACGTTGGGTTGATGCCCTACCGCCGTCCGCTGAATATCGTGGTGGGACGGCCGATCCCTGTGATGCAGCAGCAAAACCGGGATAAAATTGACGACACGTATATCGATGAGCTTCATTCCAAATACATGCAAGAATTACAGCGATTATGGGACGAATGGAAAGATGTCTATGCGAAGGACCGGGCAGGTGAACTGGAAATCACCGCGTGATTGCGGCTTGGGGCGGATGCGATTCCCAGGGGAAGATCTACTATGTTGAAATAGCGCATATTTTGTGTCTTTATCATTACTCCCATCGTCTTGTTTTCCTTTTACTACATGCCGCATTCAACGCCCTTTGGCGACATCAGCAGATGTCCATCAGGCACATTTATTATATACTACCTCAAAACATACAGAGAGAAAGAGAAGACAGAGACGAGAAGACGAAAGGGTCGAATATAAATATCATGGCGCTACATACGTGCGAGACGACAGTCCCCAATTCTAGAAAACAAAATACAACAAAACCACATGAAACGAACATAACAACTTGTACAGATGAAGGGGGTATCAGATCAACAGGAAGCATGCAGCAAAAAGTACAAGAATAAGGCGTATCATCACTTGGTGATTTTAACTTGGGGGAGAACTGGGGGTCCCGTCCTTTGGGGCAGGCGCAGTAGGGTTCAAGCCTGGCACTTCAGCCGACAACGATACTCGGCGACTATCGTTGGAGGCTCTTTTAATATGTCCTAAGGGGCTTTTCTCAAGATGGCCATGGCCACTTTCAACTCGGCCCTGGATCATTTCATCCAGCATCCTGGATACTTCGTCCATGTTTTTCCTCCGGTCATCGTCCTTTTCACTTCTCCCAGGAAGAGCGGGACCCGGTGGGCTGGCGAGCTTATCGACCGCATTGTAGGTCTCCGATGGGCTATTGCCCCCGGAGGCTGTCAACTCTTCTTTACCTTTCAATTCTGGCGACAGTGCGTCGTTCGTCACAGCAGCCAGGTCACGGTGTCGCGCAGCAGACCGAAGGGCTGCCAACATTCGATCCTTATCATCAAGCTGAATGCGTAGCTCGTTGATCTCCATGTCCCTTTCGCGGAGTAAGGCCATCAGATCCGGATGCTCCGCAATGGCCGAGTTGTTGGATTTGACCCCAACTGACATCCGAGAATGACTGGAGCGTCGTGCTTGCAGCAACCGGCGCTCCAAAGTGGAGATATATCGGTTTTTGTCACCCAGATCGGCCTGCAAGGCAGTAACCTGCCGTTGCAGACTTGCTTTGCCGTCGCCAAATTCGCCCATGTCGTCTTCATCTTCATTACCAAATGATGCCCCTGGAAATGGCATGAGCCCTGAAGGGTCATTGCTGTTGACCGACATGAAAGACATTGGTCTGATGGATGAATAACCGGCACCCAGCGTAGATTGACTGGCCGACGACCGCAGTGAGCGGGTTCCGGAATCCGCAGCGGACAGACGGGACAGACGACCAAATGCAGAAGATAAGCTGCCGTGATTGTTGACCCCGGTGGACTTGGAGCTGAGGATCAAGCGGTTAAGATGTTCAATCCGCTCCTTTAGGGCCGTCCGGGCCAACTGCATCTCCAAGACCTGCTCCTCATGGCGCGCCTGAGCCTCCTTCTCAAACTGCTGCTCATCCCACTTCAGCTCTTTCTCCGCTTGGGCCTTGGCCTGGGTATCGAGTTGACCACGGAGAGCTTGAATTTCCACGCGATATCGCTCTAGCAAGACTCGACTGCCAGAGTCGGCCCCACCGGCCCCGTAGGCCTCCTCCGCTTTTTGTGCGTGACTCACGATATTATTCTTCGCGCGCGCGGCAAATTTCAGCGTATTGAGAGTTTCTCCAGAATGCGCATTCACGCCGGAGACCAGTTGAATTGTACAGAGAATGCTCACTAGAGAATTGCCCGATAAAGCCGGTTGGAGTAGCCGGGTCAACTTGCTGTCCCGGTAGGGCAGATGACGGCCTTCCTTGTCCATTGGGTTCCCTTGCTTGTCCTTGGCATCGGAGAGCTTGGAGATGATGTTACCGAGCGTGAGCAAGCTCTTGTTGATATGGGCTCCCTCGGTTCGGCGCTCCTTGTCATCGGCGGCGCGCTCGGAGCCAGCCAGATCAATCAAGCTGAGGGTCGACACCCGGACGCCACCAGGAGCGATCCCGGAGCGTTTGTCCTGCGAATTGCCGGCTGGCACTCGCTCGCGACTTTCAACCACGATCTGGACGACCGCATGACTTCGAGAACTGCGCGCGTTAAACTGCGTACTGCTCGTCCTTCTCGCATGATCTCCTCTTGCAATTACTCGAAGAAGCTGTGTCGGACTCTGCACGATTTCTTCCTTGAGTGGGGTCGCATAGACACCGCGTTTGCTATCCTCGCGGAGTTTAATTTCTTCCTGAGGCGCGGCCGGACCATTTGTGGTCGAGGCGGAGAGAAGGTCATGGATTTTCTCGTTGTAGATTTCCAGATAGCTGACTCGAAGGAGGAATTCTCGATGGGGGGTTTCGCGAATGAAAGAGAAAATATCTGTGATCGCGAGGGGGATCACACCGGGAGAGGTGGCAGTACCTTGCATAGAGAAGGTTTTACCAGTTCCTGTCATACCGTAGGCAAACACAGTTCCATGGTAGCCCTCCATGACCCTCCGGACCAGACGTTTGGCCCCGGAATCGTACACCTTGGCATTGTTGTCATGGGCCGCGAAAACGTTATCTGTCTTGCCGTCAGTATGTACGAAATCGCAAAACGTAGTAGTGCCCACCATAATAGTAGTCTCCTCCATCTTTCCCTCGATGAGAAATCAAACTCTGCCGTCCATCCACCGCCCACTCGCCATGGTTTCTGGGGGTCTCGCCCCCCTGGTTATTATCCGGCCGAACGCGTACGCTGACAATGACGTTGCCCTTGGTCTCTTTATGTTTGGAGGTCGATTTGCCACCGGCATCATCCGCATCTTCAAACGTCGTTGCGCTGGTTGAACAAGAGCCTTGCGCGGATGAGCTTCTGCTATGGCCCGGGGACCCCTCTGGGTCCCGCGCATCTGCCAGGATGGATTTCCCATCTCCACTGCCATTCAACAGTGACGGTGTTTTAGAGCTCCGGTAGCTACTGGTGGTTCCTGTGCTGAGTCGCGAGCTTCGTTTGGGCTTGGCACTGCCTGTCGGGTTTGCGGGGATCCCCGACACGGAGGATGCTGTTGAGGGCCGACTTCCTCCCGCTTTGGGCGGCTGTGGAAACGAGGCGATACTGATTGTCCGGCGCAAGGTTTTGTCCGGACTCCCGGGGGCGCGCCCGCTGGATGCCGATCGAATGGCGCTGAGATTCGATGTGGAATTAGAACTGGATAGCGGGGATCGGGCCGCGGATGGTTTGGGGCTCGATGGAGTGCGCAACTTAGAGAGTTGTTGATATGGTGATGCTGATCGTGGTGTATCACCGGGAGTACTCTTTCTCGGTTTCGGATTGGGCAGAGGGGGCAATGCCACGGTCGGGGGGTTGGCGGCTTGCCGTGACGGTTGGGGCAGGGCTGACGTTGACGCCATCTTTCTCGTCCCTCTATAGTCAATTTCGTCGGGCCAACAGGGATCCTACTGCCATGCGGAGTGAATGGTGACAGGTCAAGATTGAAATCCACTGGGAGATTAGCTGTCGCGTTCGACGCCTCAGTCAGCAAGTACCAAGACACCATGATCACAGAGAAGAAAAAAGAAGGTCCAACGACGAGATGAGACATTGATTTTGGTGTCTATGAGAAATAGAGATGGGGAGGGGGTTGAGTCTCGGATACTTACAGACTCAAACATGCGTTGCGATTGCAACGGACGAAGTCCAGTGCCAGTATTAGGAAGAGGATGAAAGTGGAAAGAGAGGAAAGATAGAGAGATCCCGCGGGTTTTAGCTTCTAAGGAAATAGTCTCATCCCCCGCAGAAAATAAAGGGCATTGTTTAATACCTAATGCAATTATGCTTAACCCTTTATGATGACTAGAATTAAAGGGTTGTATGTTCCCCTACTGATTGCTCCCCGAAGCAAGTATATTAATGTCCATATACCACTCCGTACAAGACTTTTCGACGATGGTCTGGACGTGAGGGAAAAAAAGGGGGGACAGGAGTCGAGGCGTACGCCCCTCTGTGGAAGCTTAGACCAATGATGGATCAGATAGTGGACCAGAGGAGGGTTAGTTTGGGAAAAAAAGGGGGGCTAATCAGCAGAGCAAAGCCCCAAAATCTTGTCCTCGATAATTAGGGTAGAACGAACCCTTCGTTTTGATTTGATCCTTATACACGATCGTTGAGGACCCACTATTTGGGGTCCCTTTCCCATCCTTTTACAGGGAGAAGAGCAATGATATAAGTCCTAGCATAGAGGAGGGGATATCCAATGGGATACGGTCTCCTTCCTTTCCCCTTATTCAATGAACACTTCCAGACTGATACATGTTTAGATAGTATATGCAGAGATTGTCCCCCTGCGTCTACAGAGATCATTGCAGGACATGTCATCATTATTTTAAATTCTTGGGCTTATTTCTTCGCTCCAAAATCTAATTGTCGCGCGGCATTTTTAAAGGGCCCATCGTCAATCTCGCCGCCGCGCCGGCCCATATCCTCGCCCATCTTCTTCGCTCCGGACTTTCGGGGGAGATCTTCATTCCGCGTGGGTTGGGGATCAATCATCCACCAATTGTGGCGCAGCACCTGGAGGGCCGTATGGCGTTTGCGAGGATCCAGTGCACACATTGACATCATTAAATCGGCTCCCACCGGTCCAGCCGTAGGGAACTGGCGAAGGAAGAAGTCCCGGCCTTGCACAGGCACTAGCTGCGTCCGGTCCGTGGGGATATAGTTAGGCAACTGTGTGACTCCCGGCCAATTCTCTTCGGTGGGGGTTCCAAACGCTTCACAGATCTTGGAGAGTTGGTCCAAATCAGTATTGCCGGCCACAAAGGGGACCCGCAGCAAGAGTTCTGCAAACACCATGCCCATGGACCACACATCCACCGCCCCCGAGTACTGTCGGGCTCCATAGAGCAACTCCGGTGGCCGATACCAGCGAGTGATGACTTGGTGAGTCATGTTGAGATAAGGATCAGCGAATGATCGGGCCAGACCGAAGTCCGCCAGCTTGACCTCGCCGTCCGATGCGATCAACAGGTTATTGGGCTTGATGTCTCGATGGAGCACAAAGTTTTCGTGACAGAACCACACGCCTCGGGCTAACATGCCCATCCAGGCCTTGACATCGGCCACTCCGTACTGGATGTCTCCATCCTTGATGAGCATCTCCAGGTCCCCCCGGGGAAGAAACTCCAGCACCAGGCTCAGATTCTGGTCTTTGGAAGAGAAGACATCATGAAGGGCGATGATGTTGGGGTGAGATAGCTCTTGCAGATATTTGACTTCTCGAATTGCATCCATAGTTAACCCATCTTTATATTCGGCATTGACCTTGACTTTTTTGATGGCAACGAAGGATGATGGGTCGTCCCGGAGGTGCCCCAGGAATACCACGGCATATGTACCCTCTCCAAGCTTCTTATCTGTTTTTTGTTTAACTTTGTTAGTATTGACTGCCCCTTGGATTCTCCTGGTACAATGTATTTGCTTAATCTACCTTTGATGTATTTGTGCCGGACATCGTCATTAAGCTGTTCGGTGAGTTCTTGGTCTGTGTTGGATACAAACTTTGAGGCAAGCACTCCTCCCGCGGAATCTTGAGCTGCAGTTGCTCTCAGTCTGAGAGTATTGGGTGATGCGACGGCCACGGAGGGGGAGCGAGAGGCAAATGGTGAGGCCGCCATGATTGAGACGGAAAGCCGTAATCAGGTAAGGTAAATATGAGGGAAAAAGAGAGAAAGGGTTGGTACAGCGATTAAGCTGTATGAGTCACAAGTCACGTATTCATCTTCATGAAATATTCAAATCACATTCAAGACAAAGCTTTAGTTACAAGGGTGAGGTGCTCTTTCAAAGTGTTGGATGCTCTCGGAGTATCATTGATCCCGTGACCGCCCGAAATTTCCAAGCTCAGGAACAAACAGATCAAGTCGTATCCGCAGTTCAATTGGTCCATCTCCTTCCCTACCATACCCTTTCTTGTCATTTCCAGGAACACATAGCTTTGTGGCCACCGGGCCCCCTTTTGGAGACCATGACAATGCGCACCCAACAGCTCCGCAACCTTCCCTCGCGGCTCTTTCAGACAGTCAGCCTCTCGAAGCAATGTTTCCGACCACTCCATGGAAAAACGGCACGGTCTGTGCCGTCACCGACCCCATTTGTCCCTGATGTCCAGACTTTCCTTATGTTGATCGGCCGGGAAATGTCGAAGCATGCGAGCAAGATCCCCTCCTGGGACCAACTTTTCAGCTTCAACTCCAATCAACTCCGAGAACTCGGCATTGAGCCCGCCCGCCAGCGACGATACCTGATTCGAAAGCGTGAAAAGTTCCGCAATGGCGTGTATGGCCCAGGAGGTGACCTGGAACAAGTTGCGAACGGCGTCGCCCAATTGCGAGTGGTGGAAATCCCCGATGAAACCAAACAGCCCTCGGCAGACTCAGAAGCTGCTCAGCGGGTGTCATCTTCTGCTACTCTGACGCCTGGCATGAAGAAGGCCATCGTGAACATGTTGCCAGGTGCCACCGAATACAAGCACAGCTCGACCGCCCAACTGCCGAAGTTCGCCCACATGAAAATCCACAGAGGCTCTAAGATCATGGGCCCTTTCCTTCAACCGCTCAAGGGAAGTCACGGAACTGCTGCGACTATCACAGTCCAGGAAGGCATGTGGGAGGACAAGCGGGGGCAGAAGGTGGATGGTGGTGAGCGACGCCGCGTGGAGGTGCGAGCCAAGAGGCGACTCGAGGAAAGAAGAAAAGCGTAAATCGGTGGAGGAACTATGGCGTTTCTTGCATATCTCTTGAGCCCTGATGGTCCTGTGTTTCTAGTGTTTCTATCCATACTGTACTATATATATATATCATATTCTATCACCCAAGGACTCTTGGATCATCATTTACCATTCTTGGCGTGACGTTGGCTGATTGGGTGAGAGTAGTAGGTTTGGACCCCAAAAGTCTACCAAAAGCGCATATTACCGGCACGATTCCTCTTGAACTCATATTTGATTAAATAAATATAGTGACAGTATCAACACAAGACCGGAGGGGTGACTCAAGCCACGAGCGGGGAAATGGGATAAGAAAAAGAGTAATATACAAGGGCAAGAGTCATTGAAAGGCGTCGATGCAAGGCGAAGATCCGTGCACAATATGAAGATTTTCTGTTCACCAAGCCTCTGCGACATCAAAATAGGTCATTAGATGTAAGAATGTTATCGGGTTCCAGATTCATGCTGCTCTTTTATCTCTTGGGCTTCTTTTCGGTTCTTACTTTGAAAGAGGTTGCTGGCCCACAGCTCCATCTATTCTTTGGTTCCACGCTTCTCAAATTGCACAAATGACTTGCCCAGGGGCTTGGAGAACAGAGACTAGGGACCGAGTTAGCACAGATGTAGATGAGCAGGTGATGTAGTAACTTACCGAGTAATCGGTATCCGGAATGCCGACACGGTCAGCAGGATTGGAAAATCTGAATTGGCGCACCAGTGCGGCCAAAATGGCGCCCAATTGCACGTAGGCAAATTGTTCACCAATGCAGCGGTGCCGGCCGGCGCCGAATGGGAGGTAGGGGCTGTTAGTACCCTTGCTAACCATACCATAACCGTAATCAATCTGCTCCTCGTCCTCGTCATTGGGAGCGGTGTCCTCATCCCAACGGTGGGGATTCCAGTTCAGAGGCTGCGGGAAGCACTCCTCCGATCTCGCGGTGACACCAGGGGAAGAGAGGACGTTGTGGGTGGTGGGGATCACATAGGGCGTGCCCTCCACAGGCATGGGGTTCTTAACAGCACGAATGATGGAGTGGATAGGGGCGTGAATGCGAAGGGTTTCCTTGATAACCTTGGAGTGAAGGTCCAACTTCTGGAGGCTCTCGTAGGTGAGAGGAGGCAAATCCTCTCCGAGAATTCGGAGTTGTTCTTGGTAAAGCTCATCCATGATCTCAGGGCAAGTCGCCATACGCAGAACGATCCAGGCAGCGGTAGAAGATGAGGAGTGTTGTCCAGCCATCAGGAGTGCGATCATCATGTGTGCCACCTCTTCGTCAGGAACCGGGACACCGTTCTTGTAAACACATGACATGAGGTTCCAGACCATGTCCTCCTCCTTCTTCTCGCCACCGGCCTCACGGCGCTCACGGATAATTTCCATGTAGGTCTCGGTCATCTTCTTCTGAGCCGCATCACGTTTGCGGTTGTGGGGAAGCGGGGCCCAGGGCAGCATAAAGTTGATTGGCGCAAAGCCCATGTCAAGGTCGTGGTACATGTCGGCAAAAGTAGAGTCAAAGCGGTCACGCACTTCCTTGCCCTGGAGGGATCGCGATGCGGTATAAATAGTGATTTCGGAAATGATCTTGGAGACGTCAAAAGATCCCTTAGACTCTTTGAATGCAGGGCATTTCTCGACGAACATATCGACCTCTTTGGTGATCAGGGGAACGTAGGACCGAAGGGCATCGGAGGTCAGGCCGAATTTTACAAACTTTTCTTTAAGTCAGTTTCCATAAGACCTGCAATTGGTTTAATTGAACTCGTCGCGGAGTTTCTCCTTACCTTCTTCTGCTCCATGAGCTTGGAGTTGGGGCAGTCATAGACAACATTGCGGCCAAAGACAGGGGTCGTCAGTGGCGAATAAACCTCTTCGGCGCAAACATCGCGCAGCTTGCCATTCATGATGAACTCATTGCCCTTTGTGCCCAGGTAGACGGTAGTCTTCTTGCCGAGAAGAACGAAAGTGAAAATGTCACCGTACTGTTGTGGGACAAGCCCAATGGCTTTTAGTTAGGAACGGTCCTTAGTCTCAGAACGGGGGGTGAAGAACGCACCTTTGCGCGATTGGTGTTGAAGAACTTGTAAGGCTCCATTCCATAACTTATGGTGCTGCCCACAAAAGGAAACCAGTGGAAGACCACTGGGGGCTCATGGGGGTTTTTGAAAAGTAACTGGCGCAAGACATTGACGACGACTGACAGTGCGATGAAGGACAAGCTGCCGACTACAGCTAGGGTGTAGATGGACTGGCTGGAGCAATGCTCGCAGAACGTATCGAGAAAACTAGCAAAGAGACCCATGGCGACGGATGTCAGAAGAGTGAAGGTTGCACCCTTCTAAATCATGAAGTGGGAAGGTTGAGAAGGGGGGGAAAGGGAAGCAAAATAATAATCTCCGCTATCATTCGATGAGGCCACGCCAGGGGACCCGCTTCTTGCCCCTGGTTCCCTTCTATCCAATCTACGGATTTTCTTCAAATGGCTTGTCTTTTCTTTTCTTTTCTTCTCAATTTGTGCAAGTCATTTTCTTTATGCAATTATACATTAACGAATATACCAATGAACGCCATGGGGATGTAAAATCACGCTATAGGCTATATCAGGGGGAAAACCCTAGGCTCTCATCACGCCACGTCGGTGTAGGCAACATCCGTACCTGACGATTGCATGATATAGAGAATATACGATAACACTCATGGAGTACTTTGTGGGACTTTTTAACTCCGGGTTGAATTTTACCATGTAGACTATACATTAAGTTAATATCTGTGTTCTCTCCCCCCGAAGCCACACCCAATTTCCCATTCGATTCAGTAAAACAAAGGCACAACGCCATAGAACCTTAAGAGACGCAATAAGCCCATAAATAACAGATTGGAATAGAGAATAACATGGACACACACGTCTGATTTGTATCAATTCCTTGGTTCGTCGTACAATGTGGGATCACCACGCTCGCCGAGATGCACAAATCCTTTGGGGCTACCTTGATTGCCGGGAGACGGTTCACGGGCATTGGCCTTGGCTGGTCGATTATGAACGCGTTGATCAGCATTATTCTTGTGAAAGACTTTGATTGGAGCTTCACTGCCTTCCACATGCTCGCTGAAATGGACGTCGTTGACACTGCTCAGCAGAGTCCGCTCCCGCTTGATCTTGCGCTTAGAGAAATCCAGGTTGCCCAAGGCGCCTGTCAGTCCATCAGTGCTGTCAGTGACGCTAGGATATTTCTCTGTCATCCAGGGGTGCTCCAGACACTCGTCCACTGTGATTCGCTTCTCTACGTCCACGACAAGCATCCGGTCAATCAGATCCAAGGCAGGATCGCCCACAGAGTCCCAGTAGGGTGAGGGATAATCGAACTTGCCCATTTTAATCTGTTGTGCCAAGGTGAGGGGATTCTCCCGGGTGTATAATTCATCCGAGAAGGGGGGGAAGCCACAAAGGCAAATATAAAGAACCACTCCCAGGGACCAGACGTCAACGGCTTTCGTGTACCGTCGCCGACGAGTATCCTGCAAAATCTCCGGTGCAACATCTGCAAAAGGGAGAAATCAGTATCATGCCCGTCTCTTCTATCCTAGGATCAATTAACTCACAACTGGGTGTGCCACACCTGTTGGAAATAGAATATTAGCACTTGCAGACGTGTAAAGCAATAATAGCGCTAGCCCTGTACTTACAATGTGGTGGTGAATGAATCTTCTCCGATAATCTTTGCAAGTCCAAAGTCACCTAGTTTCACCGTCATCTTCTTGTCAGCCAGCAATATGTTCTCAGGCTTGATGTCCCGGTGCACAATTCCTCGCTCGTGCTGAAATGAATCCCACCAGATTAGCTATTTATGCGTCTGCCGTCCATAGCAGGGTTGATTTACCAGGTACTTCAGTCCTTCAAAGAGCTGACGGAATAGATGGCGGGTTTCTGACTCGCTGAGCTTCTGCTTGGTCACGATTAGATTAAACAGTTCACCCTCCGGGGCCAACTCCAGAATCAGATAAGCTCCGTCATTTTCGTCAAAGGTGTCCTTCAGGCAGAGGAGATTGGGATGATTGACGCTCTTCAGGAGCGCAACCTCCTGTTGGAGGGCATCTGCCTGTGACTTCTGTGAATCACCGAGACGCTTTTCAAAGACCTTGGCTGCAAACTGTTTCCCTGTGGAGCCTTCTACACATAGATAGACTGTCGCAAAGTGACCTTTACCAAGCTGCCTGTGAATCTGGTACTGTTGGCGGAAGCGATTTGTATCCCTAGTGCGTGGATAGCGGAAGACAAAGCGGGCCTCGTTCAAAATGGAAACCTCATCCCCATCTTCAAGCTCACGATGCTTATTCCGTCCAACAATAGCATCATTCACGAAGGTTCCATTGCTGGAAAGATCTTCTAAGATGGCGACTACATCGCCTTTCCTTTTCTCCTCAAATAGGAGGAAGTGCCGGTTTGATATTGTAGGGCTATCGATCTTCAGATCTAAATTTGGAGTTAGTTGATGACATTGTACCCCAAGAAGCAAGAATTCACTAACCACACTCCGGGTGACGGCCAATTAGGTAGCCACCAGGTGCCCGACCATTGCCTTGCTTGCTGGCCTGGGGTTTTTTCCCAGACTTGTCTTTGGCCGCCTCAACTCGGTTTTCACAGCCATCTCGCCTCTTTAAGACAAAGGCACCGCTCACTTTGTCATCCAGTGGGATCAGGTACCCCCAGACTCCCTCGGCATCTTCATCCTCCACTTCATCTGCAAATGCTCTCGGGGGATAGACAAACTGCGAGAGGGCTTGTGTGTCCCCCGGTGGTGATGACAACGCCTGGGAGAAGTCTGGATTGGGCGACGACGGTGGACGCGTTCGACTTGGGCTGTCCGGCGGAGTGGCCGTCACTTCGTTGCGGATGTCCGTGGCGGTCGAATAGCCATGGGTCAGCGGAGTTGGCAAATATTCGTGGTCCACTGGTGTCTCCTGAGGTTGATGCTGACTTGATATCCGTTGAGACCGACGCGGCTTTTTCAAGTCTTGTGAAACGGCATCCACGCTGAGCTAGCAATGCCCCAAGACCGTCAGCAAGTCACCACACTCCGAGGGAAGACCACTCACCCTGCCCCGCTTATGCGCGCTTTTTTCTCGAGGTGCCATAATCCTGGTTTTGACACACCACACCTCCGACACTCTATTCACAGACCAATGAGATGTGTTGGTGAGACAGGCTTACTGCGACATCAAAGGTAGGAGCACCGTCGGGAATATAACGATACCTCAGGCTGTTGTTTGGTTTCCCGTTCTTTCCTGTCTTGCCTTTCTTTTTCGTCTCTCTTCCTTTTGCCCTTTCCCTTATAGCTGTTCCCAAAACAACGTGGTAGAATAATCAATGGGAGAAAATGAGCGAAGCTGGAAGGACGGTTGAGAAGGGAGAGAGCTCTTTGGTCCCAAGTTAGCTTTGGTGTTTCAGAGGCTCTGCCCCAGAGCCTCCTCCGCCCCCATCAAAAACAGGAAGAACAAAAACTGACTAGAATCAAACTGTGATATAATTTGATATGTGATGGTAATAAGAAAATAAGTCTGCTATCTTGTTCGTGTATAGTAATGATCTACCAGGCAATTCTACATTGTTGTTTGGGAATGTTGATTAACATTCCTGTGTTTGACTGTTGATCAACCTAGGTTCGCGTCCAAACACGTGCCCTCTCCCTGATTCCTCATACTAATTAATCCCTTCCCATCCAACTCGACTACTTTTAACCCACAAATCTTCTAGAGATTTAAGAAGAAAGCAATTATGGACGGGTAAGTTAGGTTCTAATCTCATCCGGCGCAGCTGCTAATGTGCCCTCAGCCTCTCGGTCGGCGTCAGACGCTCGGCGTTCGAGAAGCTTGCGGAGTTGGCTGTCAAGTCGCCAGCTCAGGATGCGTCGGGCCTTGACCGTCTCGCTCAGCAGTCGCGACAAGCTCGTCCGATTGATGGAACACTCAATGGTATACTCAAGAACCAGGCTCCCACGTCTCGAGTTCCTATGGTGAGAGCTTGACCCTTCCCATCCTGCCCTCGTGGGTGACGTAAACTGACCGCGACAGGGAATCCGTGAACTCGATGTCCTGCTAGCCCTTTGCAAAGCTGCCTTGTCCGTCAATGAGCTCGACCACGCTCAGAGATTAGTCACTCAGTTATCCCAATATTTGCCCGAGTCGCCCAGCCAGCTGTTTCGCCCGTCGCCGTTTCTCCAGAGCATCAAGCCGTCACCATGGGAGACGCTCTCGCACAGTCTGACATCGGCACTGTTGTCCATGGGCTTGAAGTTTCCGGCCTTGCGGAAGGAAGCAGTGGCAGGTCTCACGGGGTACCTAAATAATTGTGCGGAGGTGATTACTTCAGTGACCCCGTTTCATTACTCCACTTCCGAAGCCGGAGGACGAGGTGTGGTGCATGAATCGATCGCCATTTTGTCCGTCGCGGTATCGCTTGTAGGATTCCTCGAGGCCTCGGCAAAGCACACCGTATTTTGGACAGCAAGAGAGAAACTTCAGATCATCAATCATCTGCGAGCCACGCTGTCCGAGTCGTTTCTGATTGCAGTGGAAACGGCCTCCTCTACTATTCGCAATGCCACAGGGTCTGATAGCATCCACAAGGACTGGAGAAAGTATACCAGACGATATGCCGCACACGGGCGGCCTTTGGGCGCCATGTTGCTCCAGGAAGGCTTTATGCGCTTTGTGAAATCCTGTGCGGCATCGCTCATCGGGTCGCAGAATTTGTCCGACGATCAACTCTTGGATGAGTATATGGCTGGGGTGGGGATTGCTAAGAGCTATGATGAGTCTGATATTGCTTTGATCGAACGTATTACGGACCTCATCAGCGAGGAAATCCACCTTCTGGAGGATGGCTCGGATTACCTCCAAGTCGGCTCCCCGTCTCAGCAGAGGCTAGCCTTTTCTGTAAAAGGAGATGCTCTAGTCGGCTTTCTGAACTGCGTTGTGCTCGGCGAGGATGCTGCTAATAATGACGTCTTGTTATCCTGGCTTGAGGAATCTCTGATCGACGCCCAGCAAATGGCATGTGCGGAACTGGCCATGACATCGTTGAAGTGCATGGCGATTCTCGCTAGAATGTCCCCAAATGGCGCCTCAATTGCAAGGAGGTGTCTGTTAAGGTTCCTGACCCAGGGGGGTGCTTCTATTGGCTCTGTGGTCGCCGTGGCTGCTCGGTGCCTCGCCCAGGTTCTCAGCATTCTCTCCGAAGATGCCGTCATCACTACCCTCTATTCATTAGGGAATGCCCTGAGCCCCAGCGCTAATGCCGACCAGTCGGCACAGGAGCAGTTCACAGGTGATGCTACTGGTACTGCAAACAACCTAGCATCCTATGCCCAGCCAAGCAGCGGGAGCCAAGCATCGATACCAACCGTTGGGGAAGATGACGCCTTGGTATATCGAAATGTTGTTCATGCTATCGTGGTTATTGCCACCAGTTGCGATGATGACAAAATTAGTGCTCTGGCGCAATCCATGCTCCTACAGAAAGTTGGCAAGATAAATGTTGCGGTGGACGCCTATATCATTCAAGAGACGGCCGTTCTCGCTTTGAGCAGTGGCAAAGCTGAGTTCCAGCTTTTGTTGAAATTCTACGCTCGCATCTACCTCGACGGAGCCCACAAAGGACTGCAGATAATATCTGATGCGGTTCAGTGCGCGATGGCATACCTCTCTGTGTCCTTGGACCAGGACTCCGCTCTCCATGCAATTTATCTGACCCATTTATTGGAGAGTGTTGTCAACAAGGGAGATGTTCCTGATCTCGATGCCGAACGTCACGCAGAGGTTGTTTTCGCTGCCAGCGATATCACCCCTCTATTGAAACCTCTGGCTCTCCTAGTTTCGTCCGTCAAGCGCTCTCCAGAGACTCCGGATCCCGTGCTAGACTATGATGATGCCACCTTGTCTTTGTTCCGTGATGCCTGGTTCAATATCGCCATTCACGGTATTACGCTCAATTCCAGTGTCTTTCACGAATATTACAAGGAACTTCGTTTGCTGGCAAGTCATTCTCCACCTCTTGTGGCGGAGGATCGAATGGAGTTACTGGAGAGCGACGTCGAACTCAATACCGTGCTCAGGAGAGGCACCGGCCCCCAGCGAGTATTGGAGCAAAAGCGAACTTTGATTTCAGAGCTGGCTGGTCGCGAGGCTGATGTGAAACGGTTGGATTACCCACGAGCCGTCTTCCTAAACGCCGTATTGTTAGTCGAAAGTCTCCGTGCATCCTCAGGGGATTGCACTAAGATCCTCCGGTACTTCCGCGATCCTTCTCTAGCCACGCCCGAAATGGTTGTCTGCATGAATTCTGTCGCCGAGAAAACCGTGACTTGTTATCTTTCACGCACCTTGTCCGAAGAATATGACGACTTTTCGGCGCCGTACCTTTCAAAGCAGTTGGCCGCCTACCTCGTAGCCTGCTGCCACCGCATCGAACGTGTGCAGAGCATTGCAACGATATGTACGGATAAGATCATCAGTCAATGTCCCTCTGCGCTCTGCGAGAAGCATTCACTTTTCGCTCTGCTTGAGATCCTGACTGTGATGTGGACATCTTGCCTGCAAGGAGAACTAGATGAGTTTGAGTGGAAGCCAACTCTGGTCTCACCTATGGGAATTGTTAAGGTTGAGTTGCCTGATAATTATGCGCTCAGAAAAGTGACATTGGACCGATTCCTTGTCCGAGCTCGAACATGGGTGACTGCGGTCTTGAATATTGCGCCACTGGATATTAAGGGCCTACTTCAGACATACCTTTCGGAGTATGATGATGATGGCAGCTATGGGCATATTGCCTTGGGCCGTTCCTTCGCTATTGAAATGGGCTCCCTGATACCACAGAGTGACCCACGACTAGGATCCATTGAGGGTTATAATGCACGTGATGTCAACATCGCTTCGGACTTCATGGCTCTTTACACGACTCGTCAGAAGTACCGTCGCCCCGAGGTGCCTTCGTCGATTGTTCCAGACAATGGATTCCATCTTGGCGATAGTCCGAAGGTTGAAGCATTAAGTGAATCAGAGTCCGCTGGTGATATCGACCACTCCCTATCTGCTCTCTTTGAACGCAGTATGGATGGAGAGGACATTCCCTTGATTGAGGTCAGAGATGTTCTGCGGCAAGCAGCGGGTCTCATTTGCAGCAGCAGCAAGCCTCGCCTATCAGTCGTCCACTACCTGGTGGCCTTGCCATTCCAAATCTTCACCAAAGAAATAATCAAACTGGGTGTATCTCTGTGGCTTGGTGTCATCCATGAGAACCCTAATATCGAGCCACGCATCCTAGCAGAGGTGGTGGAAGCCTGGGAAAGAAGTATTCACCGCCGAAAGGGATTGTTTGATACATCCTTCGAATATTCCGATCCGCTACATACCCAGATAGAATTGCTGCCGACAGACAAAGCATTGATGCTCCAGAAGCAAGAAGCCGCGCAGAACACACTTTCGCCCCATTTGCGCGTTCTACAGTTTTTTGAAAGTCATTTCAATGCCATCCGCCTCGGCAATTTGCAGGACCAGCAATTGTTCGGTCGCTTGATCAGCAGTACGGTTGTTGGCCTCTCGAAGACCCAGTGTCATCCTCTGGCTCGAGAGATCCATTTCCGCATCGTCCTCTTTGGTTTGAGTGTCTTGAAACACTTTAGCCCGCGGAACCCCGCTGCATCTTGGAAGCTTAAAGATCAAATCCTGTCTGCCGCGCTGAGCTGGTTTAGATACCCACCCAGGTGGTCCTTTGGCGGTAACCGACTACAGATCAAAGCCGAAGACAAAATCCTTGGCGATGTTCTCTCTACTTTGCGGAGCGTTGCAGACATAGCTAGCCAGTCCCATGGGGCATACAAGTCTCTCCAAGCCAAGCAGGAGTTAACTCAAATTCTCATCGAGAATGAAAGGTCGCGTCTTCGCGTTTGGCTGTTTCCCTTGGAGCCTGAGCGGAAACATCACATGCCGTCGCTTGGAGGCAAGCACACTACAGATGTATGTTCTGGAATATCTTATCAACCCATTTGATCTCTCTGATCCGAGACTAATAGGCGTATCACAGGGTATCACATCTTTCCTTCGACTTGCTTGGACAGAGAGTCCGGGCCTGGCCATTCAGCTTGCTACCCGGTTCCCCTCGGCGAAAATGCAAAGCGATGTCCGGTGGTTGATCTTGAACTTCCCCGAGAAAGCCATCCCGGAGGCAAGTGCTTTAGAGATCATGTTCGAGTCTTCTCTGCCATCTGATGTCAACTTCCAGCTTAAGGTAAAAGGTCCTATTCGCCTTGTTCATGCCCAATGGCTAATCTTGTCACAGTACTTACTGTTCTGGGCGCCGGTCAATCCAACAGAGGCCTTGACTTATTTCTTGCCCGCTTACGGCAACCACCCCTTCATCCTGCAATACGCCATGCGGGCTTTGGAAAGTCATTCGATGGATGTGCGCTTCTACTTTGTACCGCAGCTGGTCCAAGCTCTGCGATACGACGCCTTAGGCTATGTCGAGCGCTATATTCTCGAGACGGCAAAATTGTCACAGCTGTTTGCTCACCAGGTGATTTGGAACATGAAAGCCAACTCTTACAAGGATGAGGATTCCCAGGTGGTAAGTGCAAAGTCTATTGCAATTCGTGTTGTGATCATTATACTGACTCCGTGATTCCATAGCCGGATCCCCTGAAGCCGACATTGGATCGGTTCATTGAGTCTTTGATCTCAAGCTTCTCTGACGAAGAGCGCATCTTCTATGAACGAGAGTTCTCCTTCTTCAATGAGATCACGGGTATCTCTGGTACTCTTCGGCCTTATATCAAGAAAAGTAAACCCGAGAAAAAGGAGAAGATCGAGGAGGAGCTCCGTAAGATCAAGGTTGAAGTGGGAGTTTATCTCCCTAGTAACCCTGACGGTGTGGTGGTGGGTATTGATCGAAAATCCGGCAAGCCCTTACAGAGCCACGCAAAGGCGCCCTACATGGCAACCTTCCGGATTCAAAAGACCCGGCCACGGTTGGAAGCTAATAAGGGAGCTCGTCCCCACGGCGGCGAGTCTCGTCAAGTGGCCAAGCGGGCTTCATACGTTGAACAGGAGACTTATGAGGTTTGGCAGTCGGCGATTTTCAAAGTCGGCGATGACTGTCGTCAAGACATGCTCGCTTTGCAGATGATTGCAGCCTTCCGTAGCATCTTCTCCAGTGTCGGGCTCGATGTTTGGGTCTACCCATACCGGGTCACCTCCACAGCTCCTGGTTGTGGTGTGATCGACGTGTTGCCCAATTCGATTTCTCGGGATATGCTTGGGCGTGAAGCCGTGAATGGGTTGTATGACTACTTTGTTTCGAAGTATGGAGGTGAAGACTCTATCAAATTCCAGGAGGCACGCACCAACTTTGTCAAAAGTATGGCGGCTTACTCCGTGATCTCCTATCTGCTCCAGTTCAAGGACCGACATAACGGCAACATCATGATTGATGACGCTGGACATATCATCCATATCGACTTTGGTTTCTGCTTTGACATTGCCCCCGGTGGTGTGCGTTTCGAGCGAGCACCATTCAAGTTGACTTCTGAAATGGTCGCGGTGATCAGTGGGACTCACGACCCAGCTCATCATCCTAGTGGCAATCCCGGGCTTGGTCTGCCCGGAACGCATTCGTTCAATCCAACTGCCACTCAACCTTACCGCTGGTTTGAGTCTATGGTTGTCAAGGCCTTCCTAGCCTCGCGCCCATATTGCACCAAACTTTCGCACATTGTGTCCTTGATGCTGGATAGCGGTCTGCCGTGCTTCAAGCCCGAGACCCTTAAGAACTTCCGTGATCGATTTGTCTTGGATAAGAGTGAAAGGGACGCAGCAGAGTACATGCGGGACTTGGTGAGGAAGTCCTACATGAGTCGATCTACCAAGGGATACGATCAGTTCCAACTGATGACCAATGGTATCCCCTACTGATTGCACTCCTGTGAGTTTTACGTCTCGTGTTACTGATTGCTTTGAAGTTATCCACATTTCTTTTTGATCTTACTGGATCTACTAATATGATGTTGTTTTTACTTGATCGCGAAAAGTCTCCAATTTGGATTCTTGCATACGTAGTTTGTATACTTCAACTTTGGAATTATTTTACTTCGCTTCCTCAATTCTTCGCCACTTCCAGAATTCATTGCCTCTCGTCTAAGCCAGTAATTTGAATCTATGAATACATGGAGCACCCCAGGATTATGTTTCTTTGGTTGATTGACGTCACGACTTCGTGCCCGCCACCATTCACCACATGTTCTAACCACGTAAGGAGAGAATATGACGGAATGGGCTTCGGGTGGCACAGGAGCTAAATGTTGAAGATTTGCAATTACTGGTGAGATGTATTTGAAGAAATATAGAGTTGTTTGACAAGGTTGTATATATAGTACTGTAGTACTAGTGGTATCTCGGCTGTATAGACACCAACTTTCCCCAACAAGCACGCTCGCAAACCCTCCGATTAGTACCTATAGCATCGTGGGCTCCACTCATGACGGGCTCTTCTTAGGATGGCTCGGACGTGGCAACTTGGAATCATAAGAGCCACCTCGACCAAATATGTAGCTTTAAATACCTAGGCAGTTCCTGGCTTAACCGAGCGCTGCTTTTCTGCTGCACGAACCCAACCTCGGATCCGTTTCATGTTCTCTACGAGTCAATCTCAAACTCACCTTTTGTTCTTCCAATGAAGGTTCCTTTTTTCAAAAAACAGGGGGAGGAGGACACTTCCCCACCCTCCACAGATATATCCGCAGAGGTCGACCACGAGAAACGGAGAAGTAGTTCGTTTGACGAGTCCCGTGTGCCATGGGTAACATGGCGATCATTGACCTTGGGAGCATTTGTCTCCATTGGTGGTGTCATTTTTGGATATGACACTGGTCAGATTTCTGGGTTTCTGGAGATGAACAATTACAAACATCGCTATGGCCAGCAGAGGAGTGATGGGACTTTCTATTTCAGTAACGTCCGGTCTGGGCTGATCGTGTCCCTGGTGAGATTCTTGCATCTGAATCATTTCCCATCCATATCTGACCATATAATATAGTTGTCAATTGGAACTCTCATTGGAGCTCTCATGGCTGGCCCTTTGGCGGATCGAATCGGCCGTAAGTGGTCGATCTTTGCATGGTGTATTATCTTGCATGTCGGTCTTATCATCCAGATCTCTTCACCTTATGGAAAATGGTATCAGATAATGATGGGACGATTCGTCACTGGCTTCGGTGTAGGATCACTATCGCTGCTAGTCCCCATGTATCAGGGCGAAATTGCACCAAGACATATTCGAGGTGCTATGGTCTGGTAAGCTAAAACCTTCTAAATCTTCCTCCTGGAGGCTGTTGCAACTAACCGCGATTCTAGTTCGTACCAATTGTTTGTCACATTGGGTATTTTCGTTGCATACTGCATCAATTATGGCACAGAGAGCATGGATAGCACAGCATCTTGGCGAATTCCATTGGGCATTACCTTCCTCTGGGGTCTGCTGTTGGGACTTGGTATACTTTTGTTCCCCGAGAGTCCGCGATATGATTACCGGCATGGGCGTGTGGCCGTTGCAAAAACCACCATGTCCAAGCTGTATGGCGTGCCTGAGAACCACCGAGTCATAGTCCACGAAATCCTTGAGATTCAGGGCCAGCTTGAGACCGAAAAGGGAACGAGAGGGGGGTTGTATGATTGGATTGAGATGATGCAGGCCCCACGGATGCCATATCGGATCGCTCTCGGCATGGGACTTCAGGCCTTGCAGCAACTGACCGGTGCCAATTACTTCTTCTACTATGTAAGTGCGGTGCCTTCGAACCGAAGCTTGGCGCTAGAAGACTGACCATTTTCACCTAGGGAACGGTTATTTTCAACGGTGCTGGCATTAGCAACACATATGTCACGCAGATGATCTTGGGTGGTGTCAACTTCGGTACCACGTTTGGAGGTCTATATGTCATCGAGCACTTTGGCCGGCGCAAGTCGCTGATCACTGGTGGCATCTGGATGTTCGTCTGTTTCATGGTCTTTGCATCAGTGGGGCACTTCTCCCTTGACGTGCAAACTCCACAAAACACTCCAGGTGCCGGCAAGGCGATGGTGGTTTTTGCGTGTCTGTTCATCACTGGGTTTGCCATGACTTGGGGCCCGATGGTGTGGGCTATTGTGGCAGAGCTATACCCATCGCGGTATCGAGCCAAGGCGATGGCACTGGCCACAGCTTCGAACTGGATGTGGAATTTCTTGATTGGGTTCTTCACTCCATTCATCACGGGAGACATCGACTTTGCCTACGGATATGTGTTTGCCGGGTGCCTCTTCTTCGCAGTAATAGTTGTGTACTTCTTCGTCATCGAGGGTAAGGATAAGACCCTAGAGGAGATGGACATGATGTATGTGATGCGGGTGCCACCTTGGAAGAGCAGCAAGTGGACGCCACCGGCACCAGAGCATCAGATCACGACGAACCAGCTCATGGACCGACGAGTGGCAGAACAGTATGATCTCGAGGAAGACGCCGAGGCCAACAAGAAGCAAGCTGAGACGCCGGGCCATCTGCATGCAGAGGATCCTTCTGGTGCAGGTCCTGGAGTAGCAGGTCCCTCTGCGGCTTAAAGATACATATGAAAGGCTTTAAATTACCAAGCTGTGGGGTGGGAAATTGGGAAAAGGTAAATGTAGTAAGGACGAGGGGCAGATGATATCCATATAAGAAGCTGGTCATGTCATAAGTGCCGTATGGTAGGTACATAGCGGATTTTCGAATGATAAAGTTACGAATAGATATAAATATATATATATATATATATATATATAAATATTTGTCAGTAGATGGCTTAAATTTGCATTCCTGCATATCATATCAATTTGGGCCGCATATGTCATCCTCAGTACCAGCTCGAGGTCATGAAAAAGAAGAGGAATAAGAAACCCGAATGCACCCTCACGCCCAAAACATATCAACGTAGGAAAAAGTATGATCTGGGTGTCCGACTCAAAGAAAAAAAAAAAACCCCTTGCCTTCCGCTATCCAGCACCAGAGTAACATGGTCGAGTTTTTGATATCAACTCCATGCGACGAAGCTAAAAACACATATGTGAAGGGTAAAACTAAAAGATTCACCATGAAGAAAATGCGAGAAGAGAAAGAATATTGTAAACATCTGCAAGCCTAGTCCATAAAGTCACCGCGCAAGATCTTCTCCTGGAAGAAATCGGGCTTCTTCTGCTTCGGCTGCTTGGGGATTTCCCGAATGGGCTGCTCCATGGAGGCAATGGAGGCCGCACGCTGATGGTGCGACTGACGGGCCTGGGGGGAGGCGGGGCCACCGAGGGAAGGGGCTCGCTCAGCACGTGAGCGGAGGGCCTCGGACCAGTTAAAGCCTTCGCCTACTCGGCGAGACACGTTAGATCTCTCATCCTGGGGAGAAGTGGCGGTACTTGCAGGAGAGCGGGCAGTAGGCCGCGCTGTCGGTAATGAAGGGGGTGTTCTACCATTGCCTATACTGCCGGACCGGGCATCCCGTAGAGCCTGAGCTCCAAAGGAGACCCGCCGGGCAAATGGGGAGCTGGGGGAGCCCCCCTCTGCATCCTCTGCGACGGCATCCTCGTTAGGAGCAGAGCCCCAGGAGCTGGACAGGCTACCACGACGGAGGGACATATTTCCGAAGGCGGACGTTTGGGTCGGCGAGCCAGACAACCCCAGCGTGGTGATCGACAGCCGTCGCTGGCCCTGGCCCGTCTGCGCGTTGGTCTCCTTGGCAGGTTGATTGTTCTTCGAGAAGAGATCGGTAAAGGGGAGGCCGGATGCGACGGAACCACGTCTGGGGCGTGAGTCAGACGCAGGGACGTTGATCGGAGAGGTGGAACGGTCGTTGGACATGGTTTCAAAAGGCGTTCAGGAATGAGAAGGATGAAAACTGGACGGACTGGCCGCCCTTCTCATTAAAGTGAGCTTAGGATGAAGAAAGTCGAAACTGCTAAAAGGGAAATTCAACCCAAGCAGCGGTGAAGATGGGAAATTCAAAAGAGATAGATGACTTTGGGGGGAGGATTCAGTGGAATGGAGGGAATGTGGAAAGATGGAAATACAAAAGAGGGGAGTGTGTGGCACCACATGAAGAATGACAAAGAGGGGAGATAAACTAACTGATTATCTGGGGTAACGCCACCTATAGTCGTATTCCGAGTGGAGCGGATTTCGGCTGATGATGTCGAACATTTCCTGTTCTGATCACTGATTTGCTGTGAAGCTGACCGTGGGCCGTTTTGGGCAAGCTTAGTTCCTTTTTGGGACGTGTGATTGGTGGATTGGGTCAATGGGCCCCACTTCTCATCTTCTCAGGGTAGGTAGATCTTAAATTATGCTAATTCATAACGGATTAGGCTACGGTCCGAAACTGAAACCGTCCAAAACATGGGGTATCTCTTTTTACCTATAGACCAATCAAGATAGTGATACAGTATTAAAGAAGAAGAAATGAGGCGAAAGACGGATTCATTTCCCCCAATGCAAAAAGAATGAAGACACTGGAATGTCTATACAAGAATAAAGACATGAAAAAAAATAAACGAAAGGAAGCTAAAAAAAAACAGTACATTATGTATTACTCGTTTCCCGTAAGTTTTTTCTCCATTACACAATCTCTCATTTCCACAAATATACCTATAGGTTGACGAGTAGATGTATACTGGGAGAGAAGGATGGAGGGGGAGACGATAAGGGAGCATTCCCTGTCCACTATGGCCCCGCCTTTTTGGACCTTTCCCTCAAATGACAAAAACACATTTCCACTGGAACGTAGGGGAAGTATTCATGATCCTCAGGTTTGGTGGAACAGCTGAAGCAGTTTTCGGCCGACCGTCGGTTCGATTTCGGTCCCATCACGGGCAATCTTCACCTCACGGTTGGCATTCCACGGATTGCGGAGCCCACGAGTCCGGTGGAACGGCACTCGTCCAGTAGAGAGCCATTGGATGCGGAAGGGCTTGCCAAACGTCTGGCCGTCTGTCTCGAGCTCCTCCATCGGAGCCTCGCTCTTCTCACTCCGGGCATCGTCATGTTCATCCTCCAGTGATTCTACCTCCCAGAAGATCGTGCCCCGGGCTGAGTCATCAATGATCCGACCCTTTGGAGCTGTCGAGGTGGCCAAGGTCGGTGTTACCTCCAATTCCTCCGTATTGCTCGGGGCAGGTTCGGGTCGAGCAGGCATCTCCAACGCCAGTTCTTCGTCGTCGCTGATCGGGGAGAGCATGCGAGCATATCCAAAATACTCACCAGACTTGTTGGCCGAGAAAATCAGGTATACGTGCTCAGTGGTCTGCAAAATATAGAACCCGAAATCAGATATGGGCAACTTTGGGTTGCAGAAACTGACAGGAACTACTCACCTTGAAGGCTTGATTGAGATTGGTTTCATTGTGACTCTGGGTGGCCCAGATCCCACTTTGTTTGCTCAATTCGAGATCCTCCACGGTCAAACTCTTCACAATAAAGTACCGATCCGATGAACGGGACCCATCTTCCAGGGGCGGGATAGGCCGGAACTCGGTGGCACCCAGAGGCTCCTCGTCTGGAGTGTCGGTATTCTCCTCGGATCGCCGAGTGGCCTGGCCCGTAGACCCCGACCCGGGGACCGTAAAGCCTTTGCGAAGTCGACAGACAAGACGAACCCCTTGAAAGCGGGAGTCATGGAATCTCCCCAAAGCAGCGGCACAGGCGATTGCTGATTTGTAGTTCACAAATGCACAGTTACTCTTAGAGATAAGAAACACACTCTCGATATCGCTGGTCGCATCCTGGGAGAAATGATCCTTGAGATCTATCACATTGGCTCCGGGCGGAAGATTTCCGACCCAAAGAGCGTTACCAGACTGTTTGGGCTTACGGGGTGGTCCGCGGGGGGTGCTAGAGGTCGACACGGAGTGGGTGAGAGAAACTGGATCTGCGAAGCACACAATGCATCAGCAATCCAAGGTCGCTGCCAATGTTCAGCGGGTGAACATACCGGCAAGTAATGGAGCCTGTGCTAGTCTCGAAGGATTCGAACCGTCCACGATGGTCTTCGAAACATCATAATCTAGTTCAGAGAGTCGTCTGTCTTCCTTCGGGGTGTTGGCAGGTAATGGTCCTCGAGGGCCCTGGCGAGTTTGGGGTCGTGGCTGTGTTGGGCCGGTTACGGGAGGTGTGCTATGTCCAAATGGCGCTGCATAAGGGTGAGCGTAATAACCACTCCCATATATCGGGGCCTGTCCAGTGCCCATGGGTTGCAAAGATGGGTTCGCGACATATGACGGGTAGTGACCGGCACCGTGTGGTGCCGTTCCTGGGTGTTGAGCTAGGCCATATGGCGGGTAAGCTGGATTGAAGGGAATGCCATATGGTACTCCTCCTGGAGTCTGTCCAGGATAAGGGCTCATTGACTGCAATGGATAAATCATGCCTTGGGCGGGGGCGGGAGGGAATTGATTCGTAAGATGTGGTTCAAACGGCGACGGTTGCGACTGGGGATTTGGAAGTGAAAAAGTCATATGATTCATACTCAAGGATGAGGGCTCATATCTCCCATGTCCCATATAGCCAGGGCTGGAATATTGGTTTGCCTGCACTGGTCTCAGGGGCTGACCGGCACTATCGGTACCTTTAAGATCGGACAATGTCAGCGCTTCCATCCGAAGAAATCTTTGCAAAGGGTCGAGGGAGCATTTACCAGATCCTGGGGTTGGCTTCGAGGCATCTGGCTCTGGTGCCAGGGTGGTCCCTTCTGCCCCCCGAGATGAGTTGACCTTGTCTGAAGGAACATCGCCCATGGGGCCCGGTGGTGAACTGGGTCGAATGGGATGGAGAAAAGAAGAAGACTCTCTAAGAACAGAATATATTAAGCCGGGGAACATTGGATCCAACATTGTATCCAACTAACCTCTCGGACGCCCAGAATTCCCCAGAGTGTGAGACCACTTGGGTCTACGGTACAACACTAAATAGTATGCGCAGTACACCTCACAGCAATCATAAACAGTCGATATTTCTGCTCAATGCGTGTGTAGGGGTTAATAACCAACCACCATGACAAAAAGGGGAGTTGTGAGAAAAGCCAGCAACGACACGAATAAGACAATGCTCAAGGTTAAAACATCAAAAAAGGAAAGGTATAATGGAAAGGAGAGTAATAAAGCAAGATCAAAGGCAGAACACAAAGATTGGGTATAATGAGGGAATGAGGGGGGAGTAAGGCAGTGTGCAGAAGTGAATTGCCCGCGCTTAAGCAGGGCTAGACAGCCCCGACTTCCCGGAAAAGTCATTGGGTTGTGTGGCTCATCTTTCACGGGAAAGAAAAAAAAAAAACTGATTGGGAAGAAAGGATATAAACAAGTACAGAAGGATATCGAATCATATGGGAGCAAAGGGGGCAAAGAGAGTGATTTGGGTGGGGACAAGGTCCATAGTCCAGATGTCAATCACCCCCCTTCAAGCGTGAGAGCATAGACGCTTTTCTATCAATATCCTTTCCAAATGGTCTTAGAGAAAGGAAAGTATTGTAGAGGGAAATCACACATAGGGCTAGACCGAGATGGAAGTGAAAGGAATTGGGGAACTAAGTCCGCCAATAGCGTGATTCGCTCGTACTTGTAGGGCTGGGGAAACATTTCACACAGAATTGACGCTTGGCCGGGGGATTGACATAAGAACGTACCTTGTGGGATTTAGTCTGAAGAAGTGAACCCCAATCGAAAAAAAACCCGATCCACAGAAAACAGCTTCAACGGGAGAGTCCGTACAGATCTCTATACGGTCAACAGGCGTTTTCACGAATTAACCCCGAAGCAAACTAGAATGCCCAATGCAGGGAAGCCGAGATGAGGGGGAATAAATTGTGGCTTAAGTGAAGTAGACTCTCGCACACTAAAATAGGATCCGACAAAGGGCGCACGGGGTCTGGCAAAACCCAGATATACTAGATATCTTGTGGAGACGAGAAAAGGCAGAGACGTTTTCTTTTTTTCCAAAAGGAAAAAAAAGACGAAAAAAGAAAAAGAAAGATAACGTTCCGGCTGACGAACGCCCAACGCCTTCGAGGGTTCTTTGTGGATTCAAAACAGTGGCGGATGGGGAGGTGGAAAGAGGCTTGGAAGCCCAAACGCACTGGGCTGTGGCTGACGGGATCAGGAGATGTTGCGTCAAGCACAGAAAGGTTACAAAGGGTGATTCTTCATCCCAGATTTTACCGATTGGGAATGATCGGAGCAGGGAAGCTCAAGCGGGTCGAGGGGTATACCTGGTCCGGTGGGCCCTGTTGTGAGGATTTCTTGTGGCGGCCCCTCTCTGTTGAGCATACCGAGTCAGGTCTTTAGATTGGGCTGGAATCCTTTTCAGGATGGGGTAAGCTGCCGCCCAGACGACGATCTTTCGCGTCGTAGATGCCCCTGCAGTGACAAATGCTTGTCATCCAGTGGAGCTTGAAAAGGGCCAAATTTTTAAATTCTCAAGACTCGTGGGAAGTGTCAAGGGAAATCGAGGCTTCGGGCCCATGGATCTGAAGACACTGGCAATGCATCGGGTAATCATGCCCACATGGCGCGCATGAATATGTCAGTGGCTTCTTCCGAAGAGATCGTGCCAAACCTGACAAGACGGATGTATTTTACGATGCCATTGGACCACATTCCGTGACTTCCATTGGAAATGTACTTGGAAGATATTGTCATCGGCGGATTTACAAGATGTACTGTGTAGCCGCATGAAGTAGTAGTGACGCAGGTTTGCTTTGCCACTGTCAGGGGTGGGTTAATGTGGGTTAAAAGGGGGGGAGAAGGGGACAAAAAGGTGGGGAGGAAGAGCGAGAGCGAACTGTTGGAAACGAAGAAAACAAAAGAACAAAGAAAGAAAAATACAGATTAAAAGTTCTTATCCGCGATGAATAGCAACATTCCACCTTCTGGAAAAATTACACAGGACTGCGTACACAGACCCAGCAGGCCCTCGGCCTATCATGGACGAAAGGAAGAACGGATTGTGTATCCCGACGGGCGGCGCCGAGGCCGTAAGGGGAAAGCGTGGATGGAATGGAGTGCGCACTTGGTACACTCCCACTAGGCTCGATCATGATCCCACCAATCGTGGAGAAGGTATGGACCCAGTCAAATCCCGTGAAAGGACCAGAAATGTGGCGCTCACACGGATGATACCGGTTTGGGTAGCAGGAGACGTGTACAGTCTAGACTCCTCTCGACGCAGAAGCCCAGGCTAGAATCCCTCCTGTACATGGTGGCTTTTTCAAGGGTTTGCTGCCATGCAGAAGTGCAACGTTTGGGCTCCCGGGGGCGACCCAGGGCACCAGGTCGATCAGACCACTCCATCGGTAACGGGAAACCCGCTGCAATGGTGTACAGTATGTATCTTGAGCTGCAAATTTGATGGCAGGTTTGTGAGAGGGTCTTGGGGACGGAGTGGGTCAAGCATTTCCCCACTCAACCGAGTTTCGGGGAAATAGAAAAAGAAAAAGGAAAAAGAAAAGGGTTCCATTGATGAAGAGAACTAAAAGGCAACCTTGGAAACTACTATGGAGATGGATTGAATTACTGAAAAAGGGAATTGGAAAGTGTCAGTACAGTATGAAGTGAAGTGAAAAGGTGAGGAAGTGAGAAGATCCACTTGCTTGACATTGATCGGCATCTCATGCCAGCCAATCACAGTCAGCCATTGCCGACCACACCGCATCCAAGGTTCATCTTTCACAGTTACATCGCTACAAGAATGAGTTTTATTACTCATTCTATGGCAATTACAATGGAATACAGAAGCCATTTCAAGATTAAACTTCCTATACTCTACATAGACTTCCTTCGGACTTCGGAGTATACAAATATCTACAGGAACGCTGTACAACCTACACAGACCACCCAATTGACCCACATCGTATGAAATCAATTCAATTCACCAGAGTCTACCAGGTTTACCATTCTATACCGTACCCTCTTACGAGATTGTACACATATTTAATCGATGGCTTTTTTTTGTGCCCTATGACCGGAAATCAGGTGATCACAAAATATAAACATAAATGTACGCCACAAAAGCCACTTACCTGCAAAGAGCCATGGAATCATGTTTGATTTTTGATGTCTCGCCACTCGAGGTAACGGCGAGAATAGATAGAGCGGTATGGCAAGTTCATCATGGACAGTGCGTTATACATATCGGATTGTCTGACCGAACGACCAGAAGTAGGAATTCCTGGCGCATACCCGCGAAGGCCTCAATTTGGCATACACTGAAGAACTGGGCATATTTCCCACAAAGCTTGGAAGAGGGGAACGAGGGCCCTTTTGAAATGTCCACATACTCTCCATACTGTGCAAATAAATCCACAGTGGATAAATTCGGAGAAGGGGGCTCTTTCCGTATATAGAAGGAACAGGCCATTGTGAGTGCTCAGTCCAAGAATCACCTCCAAGCAAAGATCGTCACGGTACGCACCTCAAGCGCCACGTGCGGGATAGTGACGTCATAAGCCTGTGTACATCAGTTCTCCACGTTCCTGGCAGCGTCCAATCAACACTCCGCATGTTCTGACTCATCAAACATTAGAAATGCTCAAAGAATCTGATCTCCAAATGAGAATCACTCGGTGGGTCCACTTCTGACCCATTGAACGCCACTGATGTATTCAAGTATTCCTAATCGATGATATTCCATCAAGGGCGCAATCGGCATCACAGTGTACCAGAAGCTCCTCGTGGAAGATAGTGCTCCGAGAATTCAATGTTCCAAGTTCAACATACTGTACGCACGTCCATTCCACATCCTCATATGAATCCCCACTTAGTCTTGGGGTCCGAGAGGGGATACCAATCAGAACTTGGTGATCTGATGGGGATCAGCCTGGGGCTGGCGCAACACTGAGGCGGAGGCGATAGTCTCATGTCCTTGTGACAGAGATCCGCAATTCCATCCCTACAAGCGGGAAGGGGCGGACAAAAGGACGGGTCCATTGGGCTGAGAACAACGGGTCTATCACGGGCTCAATGGTCGATCTATCACGCATGGCGCTTTGGCAGAGTGGCAGTGAACGCCAGGTGGACTAGCTTCTTTCCTAGAATAGGAACGAGCTGCTTTGCTCAGTGGGATCTGCAAGGGCTCATGAGAGAAAACCTGCTCGACTCTGTCAAAAGGCCTTAACCATTGTTCTGTACAGGCCTCGCTGGCCGTGATAACCGTTACTTCCGGAGTTTTCACTAAAATATGATCCACATATGATTTGGAATTTTCAAGGATCCTGTTTTACAGTACATACAGTACAGTATGCTCATCTCACTGCATGTCTTGGCCGTTTTACAGTCGCCACTGACCCGCGGCTTTACTTGATGAAGACAAGCATTTTCAGCTGCTGGGGCCGATGGAATGAGTCAAGAGGAGCAGATCGCCACTTCCAGGCAGCGAGATATTCCTGACGTATTTTTGTGCACTCCATGAGACTTAGTCCATCGACATACCTTGTGTTATGGAACTAACCCATGTGCAAACTCATGCTGTATTGCCCCATATGGTTTGGTGACTACGATTCGAAGATATACAAAGAACCGAGCTATACTACTAAATATGAATAGTATGATTATTGCTTTCTTTAAACCGAATATTGTACATCGTATAGGCATTCGAAGCATAACCACCAATTATATATGCTTTCAATCAAATCTGTAGGAGACGTACTTATCCAATAATTCCGAGCTTCCCAAAGCAGCTATACACAAGGTCATAGTACATTAATTGAGGCGATCTATTGATGCAAGTCATTGTGATCAAAAGGAGCGAAGGATTATTATTCAATCTCAGAAGGGAAACTACTCCCCAGGTATGTACAGCCGTGAAACAAAGTAAACCCGTATCATCCACCATGCCAATCGTCAGATTACACTTGGATCGGCACCAAGACGCCAGTTGAAAAGAAAGTCGAGGGCGCGGAGAAGAAAGGCATCGCTGGGGTATTGATACATAACGAAGAGCCCCCTCATGATTGGAAGTCCTTGTCTCCCCAAAATGGAGAGGATGGTGTGAAGATGCAAAACACGTTCCATGCTTAACTTCACAGCCTTTGGAAGGGGGGAGCCAAAAAGACAAACCCATGATGAAGACAGCCAGCAACCGAACCGAATGTGAATAAAAGAAACCACCCGGCCGTTCAGAGCAGAAAGGATGGAAAGGTGACCACCGAAGATTTCAAAGACAAAAAACGAAAAGACAAAAAAAAAAAAAGAAAATTAAAATACCCAAGTCATACACAGAAGAGTCATCAGAGGGCAAAGGTTCATGTGAGTCTCATTACGATGGATATAATTAGGAATTATTGGAAGCGGCACCCGGGATACCGAGGTCATTATCGGTCAATCCCGAGGGATGCTACCTTCCCTGCGAATCGTGCGCCGGCGCTTCCTCGCTTGGACAACTTGTCTTTCTCCTTCGTATCGGAGTTAGGCACTTGGGACCCGGATGAAGCAGAACTGTCCCTGCTTGAGCCCCGGATGGTGGGCAGGGATCCAAGAGTGTCACTAGCGGCAGCTTTTGCGGCAGCCTTTGCGGCAGGACTGGGGGCGCTGAATGCAGAATTCCGCGCAGTGCGCTGACTGAGATACAGCTGTGCAGCGGGGGAAAGAGGGATGGAGGGAGGTTGTGGGGGGATCTCCGCACCGTTCTGGACCAGCAGTTCGGCAACGGGGAAAGGGATTGCTTTGGCGTTGGAACGAGCGGTCAGGCTAGTGGGTGTGGATCCAGGTGAAGCAGGGTCAGCGGCAGCAAGGGCCAAGAAGACAGCGTGTGTATTGCGGGACCGATCTGGGACATTGACATTGGCACGTAGTGCCATCCCGTATAGGACACCTTGAATGTCATTCGTCTTGATGGAGGCAAGAAGTGTTTCGTTAGGAGTCGCAAACCGGGATCGGGAAGATGGCAATTGCTCAACATAAGCTCGATCAACATATTTAGCCGTGATGAACTTGAGACGCTGCTCCCGTGTGGACGCTGGGCTTGGTTTGAGCGACTGGTCCAGTGTTGCCTCCCAGATCATGTTGCTAACCCGATTGCCGACCTGTAAGAGGATCTCGACAATGTCGTTTGAAAAGGAATGAACATCAAGAGTCAAAGATCGGATCTTGGAGATGTGGGTCCCCAAAGATCGGTGGATACCACTGCACTCAATGCACAGCACAATTCCGAGGTTGATTGACACCCATTCAACCTTGGAGGAAGATCCACAATCGGCGCACCAATTGTTCCCCTCGTCAGCATCGCGCACGGTCTGTAGTAGCCGTGAGGGGTTCTCCTCATAGTTGTTGCTGTCGTTGCGAACGTAGCTTGGGCGTGCTCCAACCGTTGTACGGCGCGTCACACCAGCAGCGGAGCTGCTTGAATAGGAGTGATGACCAGATACGGATGAGCTTTTACCCGTTAACACAGACCCAATATCACGACCAGTAGATGACTCGCTCTTAGACGAAACGGGAGGTGCCAGCGGCATTCCTCGACCCTCCACTGCACTTTGCAGTGCATTGTTGATAGAGCGAATCCAATTCGCCATGTCATCCTCTGAAGTAGCCTGATAGACCCGCTTGAACTGCGGCGTTATAACCTCAAAGCAGAATCGTCGCTCAGCATTGCGAGCTTCGCGAACAGATGCCATTCGAAGATCAATAGGCTCCATGTGGAGATCTAGTTTTTGCTTCCAGTTGCTGTACTCTGAAAGTTTCCCCTGGTCTAACACAATCCAGAATCTAAGGTTGGGTGGATGGTTAGCATGGGTACGGATCATAGCCCGTTCACGAGGTGTCACCTACTTATGCCAAGCCTGCTTGTTGATACCTTTGGGGTCCATATGGGACCCAGGGCGGGAAAGAGCCCACAACAGTCCTTCTTTTCGTTGCTGTCCAGCAGCACGATCAGTCCCGAGCGAATCCCGCTCTTCAAGATCCCGAATGCCTTTGAAGCGATTTTGGCCCGAAGCGCCGGTGGGACCTGCGCTAGTTGTAGGTGCAGAGCTACCACCAGCGGTTGAGCTGACTGACCCTGCGTTGGCTTGAGATGAGACGGACGAGCTGTTGCTGATGACGCCACGGAGCTGGGAGCTTGTGCTATCGGCTCGGCCCAATTCAGTCTCCGTAGAAGCAGTTCCGTTGGCAGTACCAGGAGATATAGTTGAGACACTCGGGCCACCGGCCAAGGCATCAGGTTCAAGGTACGGATTACTGTTCTTTTCAAGGGCCCTGCGCTTCTCCTCACGCTCGGTTCGCTTAAATTGGAACTCCTTGTCGGCCTGATTAACTTCGTAGATAAGTGCATCCAGTTGGGGGACCATTTCCTCAATCCTCTTTGCCGCTGCCAAGAAATTCTTGGCTTGGAAGTCCGCGTATTTGGTGAGGTGCGAGAGCACCTCTTGTTCCTTGCGGCCGCCGTGAAGATCCTGCATAAAGGAGGAATAATCAAAGCGCTTCAGCTCGAAGTTTCGCCGTTTGGCCTGGTATTTCGAGTCACTTTCGGCTCGCTTCTTCTCCTTGAGTGAGTCCTGCCGCTGGCCCAGATATCGGCTGACATAGGCGTAATAGTCCCGACTCTCCTCATCAAAGTCCTTTTTCTTCGACTCTGCTTGCTTGATATCATTATGATAAACCTTTATAAGGGGTTCAATGACAAGCTTTTGTAGCTGAAGCGTGTTCAGCTGCTCGTAAGTCAATATCTGACGGGCGATCCTCTCAAAATAGTGATCCAATGCAGGCTGAATAACGTTGCCATTAGAAGTTGACGTCTCCCCTAAGGAGCCCAAAAACGCTTCCATGGCATCATTGCAGGATGCCTGGGCCTGCTGGGCCGCCTCGGCCTTTTTAAGCACCTTCTTTGTTTTCGCGCGCATATTACCTGTTTTCTGTTCCAGCGCTTTCATGGTCGCTCGGAATAGTGGCCCATCTTCCACAACACTCATGTCATCTCCGGGTCGAGAATGTGGCAGATCAACTTTCACGGGAGGTGGGGGTGGGGGTTGTGTCGGGGCAGGGGGTGCCCCGTCTACGGTCTCGGGCGGAGTGATGGAAGATATGTTATGATGAGTGGTCTCCGCATCACTGAAGTGAGAAGTCGTGGATTGAGTAGAGGGGACGCGGCTGCGAGGAGGGACCGGTAGCTCAAGGTTGGGCGACGATATCCGCGGACTTGGGAGCAGCCGTACCGAGTTGTGCACCCAGAAGGAAAAGTGAGCAAGGGTATTCAGACGGTTAGTCCTCTGATCATATTCCAGCAAGCTGCAGCTGTTTCGCCAGCCGCCCCCTTTGTCTTCTGGTCCCTTGGGAGGCTTCCATGTCCAGGACCACTCAAATGACACCGATGGGGTGCCATCCGTAGAAAAATCTCCGATGAGTTGTACGTTGGAGTTGTTTTGTAGGTTGGGATTTGCGTGAAACTCTCGGGTGATGAGGTTATCGAGTTCTTTCGAGTTTGACGCATGGGCAAAAGTAAGTCCATTAAGTATGGTGTCGCTCACTTCAGGGAGCGAGGTCGAGACGCCGTTGACGGTGGACCCGGTAACGTTACCCGTTGGTGTTTGACGAAGAATAAACGTGAAGTTGAAGATGAGTTCATCGTCGTTTGCGAGGCGCAATAAGAAAGTGGGAGTGGGAGCAGTAGAGGGGACGTCTGGATCCTATATTTTGACGGACCATTAGCATGCTTTTCTCAGCGCATATCTGGTCGGAGTTCATATGATAGTACCTGGATATATTCAATCGGAGTATCATCACCTGCATCCCGCTTGGCTACATATCTCACTGCCGGGAATGCGTTGGGGGATAGGGTCAACAGGCGGCGCCTGGAGTTGCTTATGGTGACCGAAGCAATCGAGACTAGAACAAAGATTTTGTCAGCATCGCGATCTCCAGAGTCTTCTCTCAAGAGGAACAGGGCTTATTCTACATCGATTCTGGTCCTTGAAGAACAAATTCCCCGCCTCATCGAGACGGCTGGCGACATTGCCCATGATGGCGCAGGCACAGAAATCAGGTCACGGCGCGAGAAGGGATCTGGGCAAGCACCGAGCCAATCGGCCATCGACAGGGTGCGCTGCAGTCGGATGGCCCGTAGAAGGAAGAGATCAAGTGAAGTGAGAAATCCGTCATTCAGTTCATGAAGTGGTCTGAGAAGAAGAGGGGGGGGGGGAGGGGGGCGGTGGAGTCGAAGCTTGGGATCGGGCTGATCGCGTTCGAAGGAGGGGGTGGATATCGGGGAATCGAACACAACAGTGGAGTTTCGGAGTTTTCGTGGTTTCCTTCTTCCCCTTTTCTGGCCTGTATTTCTGTTTTCAACGTTGAGATATCTTTTGAACATGTGTCTAATGATCGGTTCTTTTTTGCCTCTTTCATCAGGTGGATACTCTTCGCCCCTGGACAATGTAAGAAGTACGGGAGAGAGGGGCCGTGACTGTGGGTGGTTTCAGCCCCAATATAAGAAAGACTAATAAAAGCACTTTGGTGAACCATGCATATGCCTATCTAATTCTGCCTTTTAGTCTGATCTTTACTTTGCACTGGTCTATCATATTCTAAGATTGTGATCGTAATGACATAGACTGCCTAGTATCATAACAAGATTACTCCGTGCTGAATTACCTCCAAGGTCAGTTGAATAATAGGGAAGTTTTTAAAAACTTTATATAATAAGCTTTCCTAAGTTATGTTATTCTAGTGGCAAGCCTTCTAAGATTAGAAGGTTCTTATCGCATTGACTGCTAAACGATATAGGCAACTCATAATACATGGATCATGGGGCATACACAGCCCTGGTGAGGCATGTGCATGCGCCTATTAACCTTGAAAGTCAGTACATAAATGTTTATACCGTATACTTAATCATCCGATGAAACCTTGAAGACACTGCATTATGAGTAAAATAATCGCGCATTAATGTACATCACGCCTAGTACGCGCATCATCCAATCGTGAACATCATTACGCTCGGTTCCGGCCCGAGACGAGTTAAAATGGAGCAAAAAAACAACAGGGAGAAATCAAGGAAATTCAAAGATCAAGCCAAGACAAAGCATCGTAAGCATATCTCAGGCAACCGCTTTGGCTTTGGATGGGGCGGTGGCGGAGCGCACTTCACCAGTCGAGGCAGCCCGCTCACGACTGGAGTAACGATGCTTGGGACGATCAGCATGCCCATCGGCTTCGACCCATTTCATCATTTGACCTTTTACATCACGCATCTCATGCACCTTTCGGTGCATGCCCCCTCGTCGAGAGACTTCGCCGCTGCGTTCATCCAGCTTCTCCTCCTCTGAACTAGAGATGGAAAGGTCTGAAACACTACTCTGTTGGAGGTATGTGACAAGTTGACCTTGGGACTTTTTGACTTCTCGTTGTTCGTTCTTCATCTGACCCATTCGCTCAGCATCTCCTTGACAGTCAAGAGTGCTAACATTTAGACCCGGAAAGTTGGACGCGATGAACTCCTTCAAGAGGGGCAACTTCTCAGAATTGGGCCGGTAGGTTCCACTGTCATTGTCGATGAAGAGTTCGTAGTCCGATGGGTCTGTTGAATTTTGCAGTAACTCCTGAGGCATCTCATCCTCCTCCACTGGGAAGTCGTTCTCAGCTGTTCCTGTGCGGGACGAAGGGGACTGGCGTCGATGACGATGAACGATCCGTCGCACGAAAAATTCTCCCGAGTACGCAATATATATCGAAACATCACTATGCATCGTATGTTTGCTCAGTAGGTCGATTCCAAACTCCTTGCCTGTCTCCGTGAATCGGAATTTCCCGTCCAAGGTGATCACGTAGGTGAAGATCCGCCCGTTTTGACCCCAACTGGTGAATTCCAGGAACTTCTGCGTGAATTCACGACACGGTTCGGCAAATGTGCCATCGAGAGTGCCGCGGTCAAAATTATAGATACGCTGATGCTGATGATGCAGAGCTTTATGTAGAATTCGGCCCCGTAGACTTTGCGCTTGGAACATGCCTGCCACAAATGGCCTGAATTCAACATAGCGATGATACAATTCCGCAGGAACCGGACCGCGAAGCTGTATTTGAATGGCTTGGAAGCTATCGAGGAATTGTTAGCCCGGATCCACCATGATGGAATATCCCATGACGAGTGACATACTTATATCGACTGATGGGCTTGCCATTCCCATCACGAGCCTTGACTTGATCCTTTGTCCCTGTCAGTCTTCCAAAGAGAGGCGAGAAGTGCTTGAACCAATAATTTGGGCCGAGAGTATACATCTGGCCACCGTCGGTCCCCGGGGTTCGGCCCAGACACTCGATGCTCATGATCAAGAACGACTCCTTATGGTGACCAGTGGCAAACGCGGAGACATTGGTGAACACATAGACTCGCTTGCTGCCAAAGCGCTTTTTTACCTTGAATGGCTGCTCTTTGAATCCTGTCCAACCTTCCAGCGCGGGTATGTCAATGAACGCGATTCCCAATTTATCATCATGGTCCGCCGGATCCTCGTCCATCAGATAGGCCTTGAGCAAACCACCCGAGGCCGGTACATTTGCGACGATCCATTCGCTGTTCCATATGGGGTTCATATTCTTGCGCACGGTCGGCGATCGAAAGCTCATTACAGGATCCTGCTTATGACGCCGAGGTAAATCCACCTGTAGTTGCGCATACACGTACGGGTCGGAGGAGAAACTGCCAAAATCCGCGATGGGGAGATCATCCCCGCGATGAAAGGTGAACTTGACGGTATAGCCCGGCGGCGCATGAGGAATCGGAGTCGCATCGTAGCCTCCAGCGGGTTTGGAGTGATCGTCCGTAGTAAGCCGAGACTGTAGCTTGTCGGTTTTTTCGACCAGCTTAGGAGCGTACTTGTCCACGGGATGCGAGGCCATGGCTGCGGGGAAAGCTGAATGATTTTTCCAAAATGAAACGCAAGTTGGGGAGTGGCATCATCCGAGAATGGTAATCTTACGATATGATAAAACAATAAGAATAGGGACGGGGTTTAGGTGGGGGGAAGGACCATGTTGATTGATTCCAAGGAAGTTCGGTGGAGAACAGTAGAGAAAAAAGCCAAGAGCCAAGGTTCAGCCTTACCAGGCAACAGCCAAACTATATATACACGATACAGATCTACGATGATCTCATAGTTTCCGTATTTAATAGATAGTAAATAAAGTCACATTCTCATAGGTTCTTCCATGGATGCTAGGTTGAGTTGAGTATGCTAATACAGTCTTGCTCTCTCTAAGTATGCATTAAGTCAACATTAATCAAAAACAGAAAATTGAAGCAAAAAGAACATAAATTTATCGTAGAGATGCCAAATGTAGCAAAAAAGCAAGAGGTTCGTGAGGTCATATCGTGGTGGGGGACATGCGCGTTAACTCCTTCGGTGACGTCGGGCCAATCTCCTTTTGATGGTGGCGTATTGGAGACGCCCTACGTACCCCGAAAGAGGAATTGCATATCTTCAGGGGTAAGTTTCTCAAGGGCCTGATCTTGATCCTTATTGATAGTACCTCGAATGAGGTTGGCCTTTTTCTCCTGTAATTGAACGATTCGGGACTCGACCGAGTCTTCGATACTGAGCCGAGTGATCACACAGGGTCGTTGCTGACCAATGCGATGGCTGCGATCGGCGCTTTGCCATTCTGCTGCAGGGTTCCACCATCTGTACATAATGTGAGCAAAAGATCGACACATAACCCTCTCCAAAAAGGGGATGAACCAGGGAAACTTACGGATCGACAATGAACACTCGGGATGCTTCGGTCAAATTAAGGGCCACACCACCGGCTTTCAGAGAAACCAGAAACACTTCCACGTCAGCGTTGTTCATGAAGTGCTCGATAGACTTCTGTCGCTGCGCGGGGGTCATGGTTCCATCCAGCATGACTGTGTTAAATCCTGCATGACGTAGACGCCACTCCACAAGCTGCAGCATTGAAGTAAACTGCGAAAAGATGATCGACTTGGGGGTATGACTCTTGTTCCGCTGTTGGTAAAGTTCATAGACAAGGGTTTCAATCTTGGTGGAAGAGGTCCAATCTTCCATGAGAATGCGATTAATAATCGAGTTTTTCTTAACAGACTCTTCAGCCTGTTCGACGGTAGGTTGCTCGAGATCGATTGAAAGGGCAATATGGCATTGCGGACAATCCACCGTCGTGCTCTCGTCAAAGGACTGGATGTAATCCTTGACGCACTTGCGACAAAACTCGTGTCGACAGCGAGATCGAATGGCGTCTTCAGCAGGCTCATCACAGACTCGGCAGACAAGGATGTTGAACCCAGGCTGAACATGCTTCTTGAGAATGAGATCTGGGTGATTTGCCACCTGTCGCATCTGCATAATCAAACCAAAGATATTCGCATAATTGTTCAGCATGACACCTTGACTGACATAGGTATCGAACTTTCGAGTCGAATTGGTCATAATGCTGCGCGAGAAATCATGTTCGATCTCACCGAAGAATTCATTGTGGATGATAATTCTACACAAGGTCTTTGTTTAGCTTTGCCAACCAAAAGTGTATGGGGTGTTACTTACCGCTTCGGCGGGAGTTCCATCGACGACGTATGCTCCTGCTTCATCCGGCGCAGCATAATGTGGTCCGTGATGAGACGAAGCTTCGTCAATCCTGACTTTCGCTCTTCCTGGGTTCTTCCCTCCGTGACTAGATACCTGGATTAGTATTTGCCGATGGAGAGGATGGAGGATGTCAACTTACTTGGATTGAGGATCTCCTTGTTGAAAATCGAAATATGATTGAAACCCCTGAAGCACTTCGTCAGTAATGATAGATGTACTGGCTCTCTCATTGAGTACATACGTGTGATTGCATTCCGTGCAGCGGCCCTGTTTGTTTGCAGTCCACTGAAGCTGCTGGCAATTGCATTGCTTACAAAAATAGCATGCAAATGGGCGGACCTGAAGGAAACGAAGCAGGGAGAAAAATTCGCCGATTCGATTCTGTACCGGAGTACCAGACAGACACCATTTGTAAGTAGCTTGCAGGGCAAAACATGCCTTGGCAACACCCGTCGTACGTTGCTACATATCAAGGTTAGGCTGGGCACAAATAACAAGAGAAGGCGACGAGAGAAGCTTACCTTAATGCTATGAGCTTCGTCGAGGACAAGCCGGTGATAATGAATGGAATGGATGACACCTTGTATACTGTAAGCAGGTGCGTACTATAATGACATTGGGAAAACTTACTGTCTTCTTTCACGACTCCACCAGTACGAGCCCAGCCCTTTTCTTGTTTTCGAAACATGGATTCCAGACTCGAATCTTGGTAGTGTATCAGCCAAAGTATGATCCAAAGGTGCAAAACAAGACATGAACGTACAAGATATCATGATCACGTCGTACTTTCGTAGATCAGTCGGGGTGAGCTTTCTGACCTTCGAGTCAGAGCCATGGTAAACGAGGACTTTCAATTTGCCATCGGTGTATTCCTAGTAAAATGGTGAGCCAAAGAATAAAACAACAAGTCGAGCACATCTTTTCGAACCTTCATTTCAGATACCCACTGCATCAAAGCCACTGGTGGAACGAGGACGAGAGTCGGATTAGGCTGAGGATAATCCGACATAATCAAAGAAACAGCCTGGATTGTTTTCCCCATTCCCATCTCATCACCCAAGAGGCCTCCACGGTACGCGGTCTTTTCCTGTTCCATCATCCAGTTCAAGCCTTCAAGCTGGAATGGTTTCAGCTTGCGAGTGATAGACTCTGGTTGCTTCGCTTGCTTCGGAGCAATGATAGGTTGGGCCTTCAAGTCATCCCACATGGTACTGATGGTAGGGTGCTGCTTCTCCAACTTCTTCCGGTCTGTTTGTTTCTAAATAAAGGTCAATGAAATGATTCTTCAAACAAACTTGAACCTTCTGGCTTACGCGGCGGATTTTCCGTTGCTCCTCCCAAGTCGGTGGAAGCTCCTCACCATCCTCGTCGTAATCTGCGTAGAAAGCAGGAGCGTGTGGGATCAGATTTGGGACCCGTCTTGCCGTAGTGTGAGCATTATCAAAATCCTCATAGTCCTCATCCAAGTCACTGTCACTATCTATTGATTGATGCCAATTCGTAAGATCCTCAGGATCGCTCAAGCGATCAAGGGGAGACTCGGACAGATCTGAGTCGTCTGACAGACTTTCCAGATCAGAATACTCATCCAAATTAATACCTTTGGCGCTGATATTTGCACGGTTAGCCCTCGTAGCGATCTTCCGTTTTTTCGGCCGCGGCTGGTCGTATTCTCCCACTTGCAGGGCGAGAGCCAGCGCCGCGTCCAAGTCGGAGCGGTCCATAGCTTCAGGCGAAGTCTCATCGACCGATCTTTTGACTCCTGGTTGAGTTGCTCGGGACATTCTACTTGCGCGCAGTTGCTGTGCGCGAGCTGATGCATTGACCCGTGCCCGGGGCTTATTGGAATCCGTTTCTGCCGCAGTACTCACGCTAGTGGCGGGCGTGTTGAAGCCTGTTACTCCGTCGGCTGACAGGATCCCCAGAGAGCTCCGGGATGAATCCATTGGGGATTCATCCTTTTTGGAAGGAATTACCACTTTCACACTTCCCGATTCATATTGATTCGCCACTGAGTCGGGTAGGTCAAGGGTATCGGAGCCTTCATCTTCGGAGTCTTTGATGACACTAGTCATTGCTGATTTGGAACGAGAGGACCTGCGCAAATGTAGCGGCTCCAGTTGACGAATCGGCGATGAATCTTTCGGTGACGTAGCACTAGAAAATCCGTCCTCAGAGTCCGGGATGATGCTTCTGCGGGTTCTCATTGCGCAGGGTGGATTGTATTGACGTGCGTGAAGGGTGTCGAGTGTCGAGTGAACGCAGTGAATTCGACGAGGATGTATTTATGATCGATCTATACCGGCCGAACAAAGAGTATTTAGTAGATGTGTGACTAGATAGGTGATATAGTACGTACTTCAGTGCGTACTTGAGTTGGGGGCCTGGGCCGTACCGCGAAATGGAACTCCACGGAGTCGCGCGTGAGATATGATGCTTGACGAAGTGAGGACCGGAGGACTGAAAGAATCAGGACTCAAAGTAATCAGGTTTTGAGAAGATCACCTCCAGAGGGGGAAGAGAAGTGCAGAGGGAGAAAGGAGGGGGGGGAGGAAGGCAAGATGGGAGATCGGACTTGATCGATCGTGCCTGAACCAGGAAAACTTTTCATTTGGTCGGATCACTGGAACTTTTTTTTGCCATTTCCAAACTTCCTATCCGAAGTCGAATTTGTAATAGTTTGACTCATCATCCAATTCATCACTTATTTGTTCCTTCATTTCGTGCTTTCGTGCTTTCGTGACTTCGTGACTTCGTCTCGTATACTTATCGTGCTTCGATAAGAGCGCGTTAAGTGCAACGCGAAACTGCCGCGAACCCTGTGACTTGCAGCGATTTCCTCCATTTTGCCACCGCACTGTTTGGATTGACCACCTTCGAAATGTATGTTCTTCGACCTTCAAACCCGCTATTTTGCAATTACTGACCCTAGCGCAGGACTGGTAGACGGCAAAGAGGCAATGCTGGGATCCGGGGCCCGTATGACTTCATTCTTCAAGTCTGGCGTGTTGCATTACTAACACCACTTTTGTAGACAATCCGCTCTCACAGACTTCCTTGCTGTATGTTCAATTCAACATTCTACTGACGGTCTTCTTTGTATTGGAATTTGCCACTGACGGATTCATGCGACATAGTCGAATAATATCTCCGCCGCGCAAATCCGAGATGAATATGACCGCCGGGCTGCAGAGGCTGCGCGTCAGGCTGCCGAAGAAGAAGAACAAGCAGCAGACGCAGATTACCAGGATGAAGCTCCGCCAGAACCACAACCCGAGTCCCCCGAAGAAAAGTCCCGAAAGCGCAAACGACAGCAAGCCATCGAGAAAATAAAGAAAAGCAAAGAATTCGCCCGTCGGAAAGCTCGACGAACCGGGGAGCCCGACGACGATGACGATATTTTGGCCGATGAGATGATGAATGAGAAGCAACGACCGATCCCAGGTCAGTTGGCGAATTGTGAGATATGTGGGAAACGCTTCACAGTCACGCCCTACAGCAAAACGGGCCCGGATGGTGGCCTTTTATGCGCCGATTGCTCTAAAAAGCAGACCGATGGGGGTAAGAAGGGGCCAGCCAAGAAGCGGAACTCAGGACTCGGCCGCCGTCAGAACCAAAGCAAGCTTCTGGATGGATTCGCTATCCCCGGTGCTCGAAGCTTGCTAGAGACGTGCATCAAAGTAGGTTTCAAGAGAACTGTTGATGATAGGGCTTCGGATCACTGACACGTTTCTGCAGAAAGTTGCTGATAATATTGAAGACGTTGACGAATTCGGAGACCTCCCTCCACTCGTGATGCATCGACTTAGCCAAATTCTGTCCCGAAATCGTGCCGTGACGCGGAAGACTTTAGACCTTTTCTTGCGGCCTGAGCATAAAGAGTTGAATATATATGACTGCGCTAGTAAGTGTTCTATACGGAAACTCTGCTTGCATGGCTTTATTGACGATTTATTTTCGGAGCAGAGTTACAAACCGATGACTTCCACAAGATCCTAGCTACCATGCCGGCTTTGACTCGACTGAACCTTCGATTCGTTACCGCCATGAAAGATGAAGTTTTCGAATACATGATGGCTCGTGATATGAAGATTCAGGATCTGCATTTGAATTCGCCAAATCTTGTAAGCGACGATTGCTGGCGACAGTTGTTCACTAAAATCGGCCCCCAGCTGCAGAGCCTCAAGCTGTGGAACATCGATTCTGCTTTTGATGACGAAACAGCTGAAGTTATGAGCAAAAGCTGTACCCTTCTTCGGCGATTGAAGTTGAAGTATCTCGATAAGATCGGTGACAAGACGTTGGAAGCCATATCGACCATGAAGACTCTGCAGCACCTGTCGCTTCATCTCACACAGGAAACAAACCCCGAGCCTCTGCTTCAGGTTATTTCCCAATTAGGACCTAATCTCTACTCCCTTTCCCTGGAAAGCTTCCAGCTTGCAGATGACAGGCTGGTCCAGCACATTCATGGCAATTGCCGAGAACTGTTTAAACTTCGTATCACCGACAATGCCGTTATTACCGACAAGGCCATGGCTGAGCTTTTCCGTGGCTGGTCTAATCCAGCTTTGAAATTTGTGGACTTCAGCGGTCTCCGCGACGTGGATATGTCCAACCCCGCTGGCCCTCCTGAGGCCGTAGGTCTTGCGTCCGATGGATTCATCGCCTTGATGGAGCATTCGGGCTCGAAGATTGAGAAGTTGAAAGTTACCTCATGCCGTCATATATCGCACGCTGCATACGAGGAGGTTTTCGCCGAAAACAAACGATACCCCGCGCTGAAGTCCCTTGACGTTGCTTTCAATGCCCCTGTGGATGACTATATCATGCAATGCATTTTCCGATGCTGCCCAGCTCTCACGAAAATAGTCGTCTTTGGCTGCCTAAAAATTCGAGACGTACGGGTACCCAAGGGTGTGGCTGTCATCGGCACGTTAGGTGCAAAATTGACCGTCGATGGGATTGCTCAGAAAGAGATTGTCTAATCGTCTGAAAGGTCGATTCATCTCAGAATTATGCATGGCCTTGAAATCATTCCTAATTGGTCACAAATCAGTTCAAGATGGATCAGATTGCAAGAAATGGGTTAATAATACAGCGCTTCTTTCACCATTTTTCTTTTACAGTAGCATCAGCTTAATTGAATCATTATTCATTGGAGCCCATATAAGCACATCCTATCTAAAACGCCATCTCATGATACATTATATAACGCTCACCCTATTCCCATGCCTTCAATAGGCCATACGCTTGCCGATCTCACTCTCCCAGCCACGCGATTTTTCAAAGCCATTTGACGCCGTTTGGTAATCAATCATAGCCTGGCGAACCTCTTCTTGGCTGTTGAGCACAAACGGACCATACTGGACCACCTTCTGGTCGAGTGGCTGACCAGAGACAATCAGGAAGCGAGCTTCTTCGTCAGCATTGTTAGGGAGAGAGGCTTCAATGAAGTCACCAGCCTGCTCAAATACCACGTTGTGGAACTCCTTCACTACCTGGGTGGAATCATTGGAGCCAAAAATGGTACTACCAGATAAAGTGTAAACAAAGGTGTTCCAACCCTGGGGGAGGGTTTGAGAGAGCCGGCCGCCAGGGCGGATAGTAACATCCAAGATCCAGACCGGGGTGTAGGCCAGATCACGGACGGAGTCAACACCATGAGATTGGCCCGAGATGACCTTGATCGTGACGCGGCCATCATCGGCGCTAGCGATGGGGATCTCGGTAGAACGCAGATCGCGGTAGCGAGGCTCACACATCTTCAGTTTCCGGGGCAAGTCGACCCACAGCTGCATGCCGACGTTGGGGCTTCCGTCGGGGTTCTCGTGGGGCATTTCGGCGTGCATGATGCCACGGCCGGCGGTCATGAACTGCAGATCTCCGGGACCGATAGTGCCCTTATTTCCAGCAAAGTCTTCGTGGTCAACACCACCAGACAGCAGATAGGTGATAGTTTCTTGGCCGCGGTGGGGGTGGTCTGGGAAGCCGGCGCCCTTGCCAATGGTAAAATGATCGAGCATGAGGAAGGGGCTGAAGTTTCGCAGTTTGGGAGTGCCGATGGAGCGGCGGACGCGCGCACCTGCGCCCTCTGCTTGCTCAATGGCAAGAAAAACTTGACGGATTGCACGAGCGGCAGACATGTTGGTGACTGGCAGGACGATGGGAGCGGACGATTCAAGGTCGAAGGAAGGGTTTGAGCTGCTGGTCTTTGCGAAGAAGTGCGACAGGCTTGCTGGTGCCTTTTGATTCAGGTATGCGAAAACAGAGTCCTGACGGTATGCAAAGAAAGCTGCGGTGATGCAAATTAGAAGAGAAAGAATGAACCTCATGGGTATGATGGAGGCCTTTTATATGACTCTGTAGAAATCGAAGCTTCGAGCAGAGTGCAGATTTGCAGAACTATAAATGCTAAAGTCAGCGTTAGTCAATGGTTCATAAATGCAGCTTGACGATGCTTTGCAAGACATCAGTCAGCGATTTGACAATCCACGGATCTTGTCCCGCAATGCACATTACAAACACGCCCGTCAGCACGCGCTAGCCATTTTGGGCTAGACTCACCAGTAGCATTGACGCCCGAAATATCAGGCAACATTACCAAGAATCACTTTAGCTGGACAGCACGTGGTTAACAGCTATTAATCTAGACTCAAGTAGAACGATCCAATTTATATGAAATAACTCAGATAGAAATGTATTGAGTACCAGTCAGTTCAAGCATTATTAGGCATATCTCAGTCCAACGATCAACATGTGGAGGTATATTGGTAACACATTGAAGAAACAAAAAATTTCAAGAAAAAAAAATTGAAATAAAGGACCTTATACTATATGACGGTCATGACGCCCATCTTACTTGGATGATAACTTTTTGTATACATGTATTGCAACGATGATCATAGAAGCATTGATTATCAAAGTGGGAGATGCGGTATCAGATAAGGCCACGGAGCAGCTCCCGCTCTCCGCTACTCTCCCAACGAGAACGCCAACTGCGTGCTCATCCCTCTTTTAAATGCCAGCGATCTTGACATCCCTTCTCAATCCCGCATGGCATTGAATTATTCCATCTACTAACGAACAAGCCTGATTTATCTTAGCAGGGGCGAACGGAGCCGACTTGCTCTTTTCCGCAACCACCCCAGATTCATAGAAACATGCGACATTCATTGAGCTTGGCCCCATGCCTCGTGTTGGCATGTGCTGCATCAGGTGCATGGGCGCGCAAGCGATCATTCAACATATACGATGATATCTTAGCCTATCCACAGGTACGCCCAAGCTACATCTCGCCACCATTCTTTTGGAAGCTAACCTGATGCTTGCCTATAGTTCCAAGTGCAATACCCCGAGGAATATATTCTCCATTCTCAAGCTGAAGAACTACTCCGGATACAGCTCGATTCAGAGCGTGATGAGCCACACCATGTCCAGAAAGATCCTCAAATCTACAGAGGCAAGGATCATGCTGATGACGATGCCACCCGAGACGGCGAAAAGCTGAAATCACCGACCTTTACCTATGAAGAAATGATTCTGGATGATCGGCGACTCCTCTGTCAAATACCACAGGTGGAGAAAGATCAGGTGAACTCAACAGCCGGCCACAAACCCAGCGAGGCAGACGAGCAAAAGGAGCTGGCACGCGCAACAGACCGGGGCCTCGAGCTTCTACGGGAGATGGAAGGCAAATGCATGTACTATTTCTCGGGTTGGTGGTCATATTCTTTTTGTTACCAACAGCAGATCAAGCAGTTCCATGCTCTGCCTGCCAGTCGGGGGGCTCCTTCTTATCCACCTGCGGAGGATCCTCATTCGCATTCCTTTATTCTGGGGCAATTCCCTGCCGACAAGACAGACAAAGAACAAGACAATCCAGAGCAACGTACGGCACCCAAAACTGATATTGCAGAGCTACACACCAAAGGTGGCTCACGGTACCTCGTACAACACCTACAGGGTGGCACCAAATGCGATCTTACGGGCCGTGAGCGCCGGGTGGAGGTGCAATTCCACTGTCACCCGCAGTCAACGGATCAAATTGGCTGGATCAAGGAGCTCACTACCTGCTCATATCTAATGGTTATCTACACCCCCCGCCTTTGCGATGATGTTGCCTTCATGTCACCACAGCAGGACGAAGTCCACAATATCGAATGTCGTGAGATCCTCATGCCCGAGGATGTCCCTCAGTGGGAGGACGCGAAACAATGGTATTTAGCCCAGCGATTGGTTGAAGAAGCCACAGCCCAATCAGAGGTTCAGATTGTGGGTGGAATTGTAGTTGGCGGTCGCCAGCTTGTTGGCATGGACGGCAAGCAGCTTGAAAAAGGCCGCGTGGCTTCAGCTGGCGAGGCACATGTTGAGGTGGTAGCAAAGCGAGAGAATGGCGAGGTGAAGCAAATTTCTAAGCAAGCGTTGAAAAAATACGACCTCGACCTGGAAAAACTCGATGACATCAAACAACAACTCGAGGAGCTCTCCGAGGGCAATGACTGGGTCCTCGAGGCTGTGGAGGTCAACGGTGCTATCACTTTCAAGGGCCGCATGGAAGGGAAGGAGCAAGAGGCTGATTCAGACTCTGAGCCTGAACAGCAGAGCAAAAAGGTCCAACACAAAACTACCCCAGCGAAGGATGCCACATCCCAAAAGCCCGTGCAAGAAGCGACATCTGGAGATGAAAGCGAACATGATCAACCGATCAATTCTGAGGAGCCTGAGGATTCAGCAGGCAGCGAGGAAACATTCAAGGATGAACTATGAGAAGTAATCTATGTATAGTTGGAATCATTTCCGCGTTTAACATTTGCAATATCATTAGCAGTCAATACCCGATATAAAATGCACCAATTGTCACCATTAGTGGGGATGTCGTCCACTTAGTCAAAACAAAAACGTTGCATCAGGAACAGCCGGTTAGTTTCATGCCTAAAGACGTCAGATGCCCCATATGCCGGGTCCCGAGTGGGGGTCTTATTAGGGAAGCCTCGGGCTAGAGAGTTTAAGGGGGATTGTAGGTCTGAAGCAATTGAAATAAACAATATATGCAGAGATATGACTAACAGTTAGAAAAGTAAATCTTGCATGGAATGTATAAATAGAGAGGGGCAAGTGGTTCCATGTTAGGACGTTGACCTACGTAAGGAACGTGACTGTGAACTCCTAGCGATCGTCTAGGCCCACCTTTCCCTCCCTCCCTGATCCAACGTCTCAACCCTCCTCACACTTCCCCGTGACTCCATTATTTTCCCGCGTGGCCCTGTCGGATCTCTATTTCTGGCCGAATTGACTTCCTTGCGCGCACTGGGACTCCTGCCAAGGCTGACCTAGAAACCGCCAGCGTCATCGCCCGACCTCCCGACCTCCCCGAATCCCCCGACAACACCCCGAAGCCACAATTCAAGCCGGCACCATTCTCTACATACTGCCGCTTGTGGCACCTGGACGTTTCGTCGCTATCAGATCCTGTTGGGCCGACCTGCAAACCTCTTGTCAACATGGGTTTCCTCGGTGTCTACACGGCTTTGTATGATTACCATCCCCAGGGAGAGGGTGAGCTCCAGATTCAAGAGGGCGACCTGCTCTACGTTCTGGATAAGAACTCAGATGATGGCTGGTGGAAGGCTAAGAAGAAAGCTGAGCAAGAAGACGAGGATGAGCCGGAGGGTCTAGTCCCAAATAACTATGTGGAAGAGGTAAGTGCCCGTCAACCGCAAGTTACGGCGAACCTATTCCTGGAGTGTGGCTAGCGCGATTGGCACCTCTAGCGGATGAAGAAATTAGTTGATGATGCTTACATCGATCCAACCATTAGGCGCAACCGGTACACCAAGCCAAGGGTCTCTTTGACTACACCCGGCAAACGGACGAGGAGGTATCTTTCTCGGAAGATGCAGAACTAGTGGTGTATGATATCTCAGATCCCGATTGGACGTTGGTCGGAGTCAACGGGGATTTTGGATTCGCGCCGGCAAACTACATTGAAATTGCCGACGATATCGCTGCGACCACTGCTGCTGTTCCTGCTCCACCACCTCCGCCTCAAGCCGAACCCGAAGCGCCATCCCTTCCCCGACGGCCGACACAGCCTGCGCAAGAAGATTATGAAGAAGCGTCGCCTTCTCCCTCTCCTATCGACACAGTACAAAACCCGGCTGCCGCGGCAATTGCGGACATTATACATAAACAACATGCCCCTGTCAGCGCATACACAGAGCCTTCGCGAGAGGCGTCACCCCCGCCACCTCAGCTCCCATCTCGGCCCTCGCATGATCGGGATGTAGGCGATGATGAATCACCTCCACCGACTTTGCCCCGGCGACCTCCATCGGAACAGATCACCCCTCTAATGAACTCATATTCACCTGAACCGTCTCCAGCTCCCCCGCGCCCCAAGGCCGCAGCTCCCCCGATGGGACGTGAAAAAACTCACATTAAAGAGTCACCTCCCTATAACCGGGCTGGTGAGCTGACGCCGAGGTCACCTTCCGGCTACCACATCTACAATATCAACGAGATGGTGGAGGTTATGGGCAAGCGGAAGAAGATGCCCACGACATTAGGTATCAACATGGTTACAGGAATCATCTTTATTTCTCCCGAGGGGGATGACCGCCAGCAGGAGTGGACTGCTGAGAAACTCACACATTATTCAATCGAAGGCAAGCATGTATTCGTTGATCTTGTACGGCCTAGTAAGAGCGTCGACTTCCATGCTGGAGCCAAGGATACTGCCCAGGAGATTGTTGCAGCACTTGGTGAGATTGCGGGAGCTTATCGCGCTGAAGGGTTACGAGAGGTGCTCGCTGCTGGAAAGGGTGGCGGTGGCCAGAAGACGGGTCTGATCCTGTATGATTTCAAGGCGCAAGGGTCCGATGAAGTAACGGTAGAAGTGGATGATGAAGTCATCGTCCTTGATGACACCAAGTCCGAAGAGTGGTGGATGGTAAGACGGCTCACGAATGGTAAGGAGGGGGTGGTTCCTAGCAGCTATGTTGAGATCACCGGTTTTGTGCCCATCCTACCAGGCGGGATCGAGCCGGGCTTGTCCACGGTGGAAAAGAATCGATTGGAGGAGTCTAGGTTGGCCAAAGCCTCAGTTGGGAAGTCCAGGAAAGATTCAATGGATTCCTCCAAGCGTGACAGCAAATCCAAGTCCAAACCCGATCCCAGCAAGGTGAGAAGGTGGACGGATCGCACAAAGGCCTTCACCGTGGATGCGCAGTTCATCGGGCTACAGGATGGCAAGATTCATCTTCACAAAGTCAACGGCATCAAAATTGCGGTGCCTGTTGCGAAAATGTCCGTTGAGGATTTGGAGTATGTGGAAGCTGCAGCCAATGTCTCTCTGGATGAAGACAAGCCACTTTCCAGTATTCGAAACCGTGCCTCTTCCGACGCCAAGAAAACCGGTAACGCGGGTGCGTCCGTGCAGCGCCCTGAGTACGATTGGTTCGACTTTTTCTTAAAGTCTGGCGTTGGGCCTCACCAATGTGAACGATATGCGCAAAACTTCATCAAAGACTCGATGGATGAGTCTATCCTCCCCGACATTTCGCCCGAGACTCTTCGTTCTCTGGGGCTGAAAGAAGGTGATATCCTGCGAGTGATGCGTTATCTAGACACCACACTCGGTCGCACCGGTAGCAAATCCAAGGCCCGGAATGTGAGTTTCGGTGGTGAAGAAGTTATCGGCAACGGCGAGGATGGCCAAGGTGGGCTTTTCGCTGGACCCGGTGGTACTTTGCGCAACAACACCCGTAAGGGAAGACCGACACCAGCTGTCCAGGCTGGTGATGTTGTGGATCCTAAAGCATTTGAGCAACTGGATGGTTCAAAGCCGAAGGAAGAGCGAACTGCGACTCCTCCAGCGCCTGAGGAAGAGAAACCTGCTGCGCGTGGATTCGATGATGATGCTTGGGAGGTCAAGCAGCCCAAACATCGTACTGGCTCTGCTGCTACTTCAAGCCCACCACCTGTCGCATCACCTGCAGCTCCTCAGCCTCCTGTTCAGAAGCAAGTCACAGGAGCTATGGCCGACTTGACCTTACTCCAGACCCCTCTACAGCCTACTCCAGCGCAGCCCGCACCTGCGCCAGTATCAAGCATTCCTGCTTTGCAGCCACAGCAAACCGCTGTACAGTCGCCCCCGGTGCAACAACCCCAGCATACAGGTGCCACGCCTGGATTCTTCAACCAAATAGCACAGATGGGGCAACAGGCCAGGCAGCGCCCCCAGGCTCCTCAGAACCTGAATCAAAATTCACTTCTTCCCCCTCCTCCGCAGCGCCCGCTATCCGCGCCGCAGAACTTTTCGCAGCAGCAAGGCTCCTTTGGACCTCCTCCGCTGCAACCTCAATTGACCGGAGTTCCTTTGGCTGGCCCTCCAGTTGCACCTCCTGGTCAGAGCCTGTCTGAATTGAACCAACAGCGCTTCCAGCCTCAAATGCAGCCGCAAGCTACCGGGTTCATGGGGGACAATCAGTTCCAGAATGGCGTCATGATGCCCCAGCCGACTGGCTTCACTCCCCAGTCGCAATTTGGTATCCAGCAACAGCAACAAATGAATGGCCATCCAGTACCAAACCAGCCAGGGTTCCAGGGAATGGTTCCCCAAGCTACTGGCTTTGGATATGCGCCGCCTCAGCAGCCGATGCAAACCGGCATCAACTCTATGCTTCCCCCGGCATTGCAGCCTCAGCAAACCGGTATGAACGGTTATGGCAACCCATCTTACAACCAGCCTCCTCCTCCCGTGCCACCAATCCCTCAGCAACCCACTGCCACCCCACTGTCACCTCAAAAGACTGGACCCCCGCCCTCTGTCAGGTTTGGTGTCAAACCAGATGCCCCTAAGAAACTTGCGCCTCAGCCAACGGGACTCCGGGCAAACCTTTCCCAAGCTAGTAAGTGCACTCAGTATTCATTGTCTAGAGAAGCAAACACTAACTTGCACAACCTTGTCAGCGCCCCACAACCCCTTTGGTTTCTAATTTTGTCCATGTATCTGGGCACTCTTGGCTGGCATTATATAATCCCGTCTACTGTGGCAATTGGCGCCCCTTCCCCTGTCTGTTGCAGAAATCTTCATATCTGCTAGATTTGCTGGAGCCGGAGCTTTACTTACCTCAGCTTGTCAGTTTCGAGAATGTATTTTTGACATTGACATAGCGTACATATCATGGCTTCTCCGCCCGCCCGGTCTAGTACTGCGGCGCGTAAATGCCATGAAGCTTGGTTCTATCGCAAACTCACGCACTTAGCGAGCTATTGTTGATTCTCATGTTCCCCTTTCTCAAGCACTTTGGCATTGTCATATCTTATGCTTCCTTTCCCTTCGTCATATAATTTCGCCGATTGATGGTAATGCTTATTGTCTTTGAACGTCTCCATTCCCTTTTCATTTCCTTTTGTTGCTCGAACGGCCCTTGCGGTTTCCTTTTCTTCTCTATGACTTGCTGTTTTACGCAAAGAATCCATGTGTTCAGTAGCATCTTGACGGCTTCCTTTTCTTGTCTTCAATTGCGACTGGGCAATGTATGGTACATAAAGGATGCTATGCCAGTTATCGTATGCATATAAGCGAATCATGAATTTCTTTAAATGAAGAGGGTAGAGAATCACGGCCATTGGTATAGTACTAAGTGAAGTATGAAATATGAGGTAGTGTAGAGGCAAGAAGCCATGTAATCGAATTTGGGTATATAATACTAGACAGATCAACCTAGTCTGATAAATTGATAGAGATATTTGTCCAGAGATGTCCAGAAAGAAAGTGTGAAAGTCATGGGATCATGTGTCATCGCTCCAAAAGACGCCTAGGCGCCAATAAACCCGTTGCAAACAGCAAGGTTGACAGAAGAAAGTAAGAGAGGGGGGGGAGGACCAAAGGAATCAAGACTCCTCCCAGAGACCGAACACTGGAAGGTCTTCGGCCATATACAACAGACCATTCTCAGGGAACATCACATCGGACAGTGGTGATGGGCCACCGGACGCCGGGGGTTGTGCGGTTGGAATGGTACCACCCGGAGAGCAACCGACGGGAATGCCCGAGGTGGTCAGCGCGGATATGGCAGCGTCGTAAGATAGTGCGGCTGCTCCATCCGGGCCATTGTAAAGTGAATCCCAAACGTCGCCACCAAGCTGCTGGGAAGTGAGCCCTGATGGCGGTTGTGGGGTGGGAAAAGAAGATGGTGTTCTACCAGCGAGTTTGCTAGGTGAAATTGGAGAAGGCACAGCGGGGGACTGCTGGCTCTCAGGGTGATTCAGCGGAACATCGTGAGCGGACCCCGATGTGAAAGATGGGGAGTTGGCACCGCCGACCTGACCGAATAGTTGATCGACTTGCCTGCTTCGGTGGTCCATCCATTGACGGTTGCGTCGCTGGATATACTCGCCCACGGCAGCGCGAAGATACTTTATAATGTGGCTGAAGCGGCACGCATGAGGATCATGCGGAACAAAGAGTCCGAGGAAGCGTTCTGCCTTAATCATGCCCTCTTCAAGAGGCAACAGATTGTCGTAGTCAGCAAAGAATGCGGCACCGAGAACAACGGCTGAGTTGAAAACAGAGTTGATTAAAAATGGGAGACGGCGTGGTAGCGATGCGAACCGTGCCAGGTCATCCACCACGTCTAATCCTCGAAGCGCAGAGTAAACGCATGCATCTGCAAACAGGGCAATGCGAGAGCTGCCGGTCCTTCCATCTGATGTAGACGGATCGGCTTTGTTTTTCACATATTGAGCCACGCGATAGACGAGGAATGGTCGCGTGAGGAGGATGATGGACCAATAATACGATCCGAATACATGAGCTGCGGCCAGACTGTCTTGCATGGTTTTATTATCGAGCCGTTCTGTTTGATCTTTCAGGAACTTGGGCAGAGTTCGGACCCAAGCACGGTGCTGATTTGAGATGGATTCGGCAACATTGATCGATATGACTTGTTTCATATAAACATCCGTGAGAATTCGTTCGAAAATACGGCATAGAGAGGTCACCGCAAGTGAAAGCTGTTTATCCGGAGTCAAATTGCCTTGTTGCTCTCCGGATGCAAGAGCGTCTTCGCGGATATCGTAATCATAATCCGATGTTGCAGGAGGGCGCCCTAATGAGGCACTGAGGAACAAATCCATCATGCGGAGACTTTTCCACACCCGTTCTCTCGCTCGTCGCTCGCGCCCACAAAAGAGCGCGTTTGCATCTTTTCGATGAATTCCAACCGCATAAGCGGCTCGTAGAGCGATCCCCAGATTCATGAATGCTCCATTTCGCCTGCATGCACCCAGCATGTACATCGACACCAGAATATAGGACTGAATAGTATGAATGCTAGGCGTCTCCTGGAACGCCGAAAATGCCAATTGACGGCCACTGCTAAAGTACTGCTCTGCCAGGATCTGGTTGGTATCGGAGACTTGAGCTCCAATGGCAAGCACGAGGTAGAAGATGGAGCTGACGGTGTCTTCGTCGCCAGAGGGGTTTTCTACCCAACTGGCCAACCGGGGGTGAAACTCTTCAAGATCAACCAAATCTAATAATGGACTTGTCGCAAGAACGTATTGCCGGGCAAGTCTGTGAGCTTCATCATTGCTGGGTGGAGGGATGAGCGGACCCGGGAGGGTGCTTGGATTGCTCTGAAAGGCTTCCAGCATCGAGTGTCGCGAGTTGTCCTCGGTGAATTCGCACCGACCAATGGATGAGGATACTACTCGGCGAACGCTTTGCAAAAATGATAGACTTGCCGAGTCTCCAATGTACATAAACTTTCCCTGCCCATCGCGAAGAAGCCGCGCGACCTTGGGCACGGGAGCCGTGCCCTCTTTTTCATCTCGGACCTGTTGCTCCAAACTCATGCCCCTATCCTCTAAGGAATTCAACAAGCGATCCATGGCCGTTTCCCGCTGTGGTGAGGGGACTATTCGTTCACTGAGTAACATGGTCGAATCTTTGGGATCGGGCTTGAGGAGACGCGCGGGGCGATCCGAAAAATGGCATTCGGCCTGCTTGTGTCGTTGCACACAGATTGTGCATGGTTGCTCGCCGTTGCATTTCTGCTTTCGCCGCTTACAGCTGTCGCATGCCCGGCGACACCGTAGCCGGGCCCCTGGGGTTGTGCTTGCGCGAGGCATCCCGGTCACACCTTCGCGGCTTATCCGGCTAGTGGGTGGTTCGACAGAGGAAGATGGTCGTGATCATTGAAGCGCAACAGCGGTTTTCATCTGATTTCGCAAGCTTTGAGATAAAAAGACAGTATGTTCACGGCATGGTGGACGATCCACTGAGGCACAGATCGTCGACGCTGCGGGCTGATTCACTTTCCCCGGACTCTGATTATGGCATTACTAAGCCGCATCATCATAAGCTTGAAAGCTTGGAACTATAACGACAAACCTTGGTGATATCGGCTTGAACTTAGCACATATAAGTAGACTTTCACAGGCAACTTAGCTAAACAGGAATAGTTTTTACAAGGGAGTAAGATCCAGGGTTCTCAATTGAAACGGTAAAATCTTGGTGCGTGAACTACAAACCACAACGGATCAATAACTCGATTTTGAAGGTCTTCCACTTTGAAAAATGACATGAAAGCCCTCATATAGTATTTGAAGTAACCCAAATATTTGATCATTCTGGGCGGTACGAAACCACTTTGCCCCAAGTGTCTGCAGTCCCCCAAATACCAGCCCGCAGACATTCCAGCTGCACAATCTGGCTGTGATCGACAAACAGGTTAACGTCAATGCCAAACTCCCGAATATACCAATTAAACACTTTTGGATCAGCAGCTTCGAACATCACCCGCTCAGGCGGCAAGGACTTCATGATCTGTGAGACTACATCAGTCCGCCATGTGTCTACATTCTCGGTGATGCCTTCCGACTCGATCATCAAACGCTCCACCCCAGCTTCGAGGAACCTGTGGCCCATATCCACAAGTTTACCGGGATCAGACGTTGCCACACTGAAGCCAGAAGTATCGCCACCAGCTCCAAACTGGATTCCCAGCTCTGGTTTGGGCTTTAGATTGTACGAGTGGACTTTATCGACGAGACGAAGCCAGTCATCTCCCGGGATGGACAAAAATCCAGCAGACAGTTCGATGACATCAAATCTATGTCCCTATTAGGCCGTTGGTAATCCACGTTTTGATTGTGTTGCACGTACCCAACGTCCTTGCATTTCTCGAGATATCGATCGAATACCGTGTTCACATCGGGGTGGGTGAGGAGGTGTTCCGCCCAACCGCCCTGTAAGAGCACCGAGTTGGGTCAGAGACATCAGTAATTGTATTTTATATTGTGAACATACCGTTGAGACATAGACACCATGGTCATGGGCCAGATCAATCAATTCGCGCAAAGGCTTCTCCTCGTACAGCGAAAAAGATCCTGAGACGACTTCAGTATGTTTGTGAATGACACGTCCATAGATGCTAGGTGACTAACCCCCGGCAAACTTCAGTCCATCGACATGATTTCCCATGCTATTGCTTGGGTTAGTATGGCGGAGACCAATAAGTATCGGTGAGGAAAGGATGGTATTACGTTTCTAACACGTCTGCCAGGTAGCGCTTCCCCATCGCCTATACCAAAGTTAGCACAGTACAAGCAGAGCTGATGGATGCATTCTACCGAGTAGTATGGGCCTCGTATCTCCGTCACTCCTTTTGATCTAGGCTTGGCAGGTCTGGGGTTAGATCTTGCGAAGCCAAACCCATTCTGCTTATCTTGTAGAAGAGTCACCCCTCGTGCCGGTTGCGTCGTCGACAGGCATTTGGACTGGGTACTAGTCAATTTGGCGATATGGGGTGCGTAACGTGGCAGCTTTCGAGAAGTCGCCTTCGAAGTTATTCCTAGCATAACTGCAATTATGGAATGATAGCTTCAAGATCAGTATTCAGGTATTAACGTGAAAATGGAATGTCCAATTCATTGGTAGTAATGAGCAAGTTTTTAAGTACTTTATCAAACTCATGTTGTCAAGCTATGGATATGTGCGGGGTTTGACGTCAAATCCACGTCAGAGAGGACATTTGCCGTCAGAGAGGACATTGTAGCTGGCTGCATCAGAATGACATTGATCAAGAGAAAATCTTTGATTTCTGGGATTAAAATCCCGGTAGCTCTAAGTTGTTCATAGTCAAAAGCATACCTCGGTTCCAAATATGAGAATTGTGCACGGAGTAGCTCTGAAACCATCGGCTTTAAAAGAAGTCCGATTACCTTATAGATTGGATCCACTTATGACCACCCACAGGAGGCTTTACCTCGGCGTAATTATACGTAATTATGCATGGATCTGAAGCTGACGTATGTGACCCGTTCCAGCTACACATCAAGTCTGCAATTCGAACCAGAACCGCCATTAAAGTCCTATAAATCCATGTTCCATAAATCCCCCGGATCGGCCTTGTCGATCCGCTGACAAAGATCGAAACCCTGAACCCACAATGAAGTTAAATGGAAGTAAACAAACAAATACGAGCGGATTTCGGATGCGCCGGAGGTGGGAAGCTTGGCGAGCCACAAAAGCCACTAAATTCACCGCTAGCTCACGCTAGCCCTGAGTCGGCGGGATTGCGCACAGGGCTGAGGCTTTCCTGATTCCCAACTTCTGTTGGAGCTCCCAGGGTCTTGGCGTGGCACCACTGTCAATCGTGTCTTGCTTTGTTATTTTCTCCTATTTTCTCTTATTTCCGACTCGGATGGGCATAGAATCCTACTTGGAGAACATGCAGGAAGTCTTATGCTTTCCGCTGCATACGACAAATACGAAACCGAAATGGCACGCGACACTTCCCAGATGGTGATCAGGGACAAGGGCTTGTCTATACGGAAACTTGATTAGCTCGGCATCCGATGACTCCGATCCGTTCCTTCCTTTGAAACTGGTTTATTTATGCAAAATTTAGGTAAACATCGGCGAAATTTAACTGGGATTTAGACTGGGTCCCATCCCATAAGGGTCTAGATATTATCCCTGAACCCGTATATTCCTTCTTTCTGTCCCTCTTTTTTTCTATAATCTTATACCCTAATACCCTCCGGTTGCCCAACTCCCACCATGGGCGCTGGCGCATTCCTAGAACCGCTGGTGGTCATCGTGTTACTCTTTGGAGGCACCTGGATCAACCGACGGACTAATCTCTCCATCTCTCGACGTCACACCCGCCGCAAATCGTCCGAATATGTACGATCTGGCTCCCCCGATTCCCTCGAGTCCGGATATGCCAGCCCAACTCCCAAGGATGGACTTTTGAGCCCGCGCTCTGATTCCCCGTCCCTGCAACTGTCCGATGACCGATGGCGGACACGACAGATCGGCATCTTCCGTCTCTCCTGTCGTGTGACCTCCCCAAATACCGCTGTTTTCCATGATCGACTACTCAGTCGACTACTTCAGAAGCTACCATTCCTGGCTGAGTGTTGGTATTGGGCCTTGGTATACTGGGTAAGTGGAGCTGATCTACAACCTTGATGGGAAACCCACTGACACCAAGACCAGACATATCAACTTGGTCGAGCCTTCACCGCCGTCACTCTTCAAGAAGGCACTGTCGATGTTGCCCGCCATCACGCCTTGCAGCTGGTGCGATTGGAGCAGAAGCTAGGCATCTTCTGGGAAGTTGGAATCCAAGAGTACTTCCTCCGCCATCCCATGGCCATGACGTATATCAATTGGATATATTCATTCATTCATATTCCTGGTACCATCGCCTTCCTGGTGGTGCTCTACTACTACACCATCACCCGAAACCGCGTCGATGAGTCCCAGTCAGGCAAGCCTCGAGGAAAAGTGAGTGGATCCCCAGCGGGTCCGCTTCTCTACCAAGCCCGACGACGGACAATGGCGGTATGCAACTTGTTAGCGTTTGTCATTTTTACCCTGTGGCCATGTATGCCGCCGCGATTGCTCAGTGACCCGACTGCGGAGGGCAAGGATGCAGAACTGGGCCGCACCTATGGCTTTATTGATACCGTTCATGGCGCCGAGGGAGCGGGAAGTGTATGGACTGAGAACCGCTTTTGCAACCAATATGGTGAGTTGACTGTGGACCCTGTGGAGCTTCATGTACTAAATTTGAGGTAGCGGCCATGCCATCCTTGCATTTCGGATATTCCCTTATGATCGGACTCACCATTATGACCATTCCCCTTCCTTCGCATCATCAACGGACCCTTCCCCTTCGGTTTACTCGGGGTATTGGATTCCAGGTCCCCTCATGGCAACGCGTTGTCTGCCTGGTGCTTGGGTTCTTGTACCCTTTCACCATTCTAGTGGCCATCATAGCCACTGCTAATCATTTCATTTTGGATGCCGTTGCAGGTGCTTTGGTCTGCGGTCTGGGATGGCGGTTCAACGGAGGGTTGTTGAATCTGTTGCCCGTGGAAGATTACTTCCTCTGGCTTGTACGGATTCACAAGCCCGAGCCATCGGAGATGAAGACAATCGATACATTGGATGATTGGTCCAGCGATGAGATTGAATCGAGACATGTGGTGCCTTCTTCATGAAGGATATACCAGTGTTATTAGACCCTTTTGCTCCGGCTAGATTGGACAGTGATACCCCTTTTCATCATGTCACCGATGAACCCCGGGGTCTCGGTACTTGTGTTTTGAATTTGTTGTGTACATGGCATCGTCACTATTGTTATACTCCTAATTATCACCAAGTCAGTGACATTCTTTCTCCAGAATGTTCATGTGCATAGTTTCGTATAGGATGATTTCATTGAATATAATGACTAATGACCCCTAGAATTAAGCAATCAAATGTCTTTGTCCTTTGTAGAATGATTGTGGTGAACTCTATTTGAGCCCGAACCCGAACTACAGTATCTGGCCACATAACTTACGAACTTTTCATCACACTCTTATCACTATAGTAAGCGTAAAATAAACTGTCATTAACGGTATAAAATCTAACGATCTGTGTCGTGGTTGGCCATAGGGGGTAATTGGTTATTTCGAAACGGACTAACTAGCCATGCAAGAGTGCTTTGTTTTCGTAAGTTATGTGGCCAGATACCGTATGATTGCCCTAAAAACCAAATAATATGTGAATATATTACCCATCCTTGGGGATGAGTTAATGGATTTTGCGCATTCAAGTATATTTGACATTAATAAGGGTACTACACATTAGAGGAAATGTACTCGGTCCCTTGTCCTAGTCACTCGTGCTGAGCCAAACTGCCTCCACACCAACGAAATCAACCTACTTCCCTTTAACTACTCTGCAGTTGAGTGCCCAGGCGAACGAAACCCACCCGAGTTTAATGATTGACTCCCACGGGCTTTCTATCATTCATATTATTCAAGCATTGTCTAAATGTGGTATAAACACTGGTGTCCCGAGGTCTATTGCACATGGTCATTATAGCTAACAGCTTACCTAGTTATATGGCAAGACCAGTTGCAAGGTCTCATGGGCGACTATGCAAGCATATGAAATGGAGCAATCGACACCTTAAGTGCTGGTGTTAAGCACTGCAATTGATATTCCATACTTCCTTATCGAGGCCTTGTCCTTATCAAAAAGTATCACACGACCAAAACGCTCATAATCAGGAGCGCGTCAAATGGACAGGATGTTGTGATTCCCCTCAACTACTATGAACTACTATGAGTGCAATGACGCTCGTCACACACAGGACTGAATCTCCTCTGCACCACAACAAACCCAGCTAGTGATTTCTGAAATCCATCATCAACAAATTTCATAACAACAACAACAGCAGCAGCAGCAGTAACCCCCACCCCCCAAGCCTGGGTGTTCGTTGGTCGTGGATTGTGGTTAAGCTGGGAGTTGTGGCGTCATTGGTGGTTTTCTCCCGTTCGGCCCCAACGCGTCTCTTCCCGCGCTGCGCGATTGTTCCTTCTCCACATCACCCACCTCCTCTCTTCGAACCATTCCCCTCTTCCCCCATTCTCTCCTCGCCTTGGATTCTTGATCAGCCACTTGCTTCCTGCGATCATGGCCGAAGAGAATCCTATCACTCAACCCGAGGCGGAGCAGCCCGAGCGCTCTCCCGCCGAACCCACCGACAAGGAGTCGGAGAATACCACTACCTCGGATACCAAGCCTACTGGTAAGTTTGAAGTCGCGTTCTTGTGCTCCAATTATCTACAGTGCTTCTGCCCGAAGCTGTTGACGGTCGGAGTGATTTGGTGTGATGTGTGTTTGTGCGACCAAGGTCCGCTGATCCGTCCTTTTCCCTCAGAGAATGCGAATGCCTCCGACGAGAAGGCAACTGAAGGCCAGACCGACAAGGCCGATGCCTCTGACGATGCGCCCAAGCCCCAGGAAGAGGCCGAGTCTGCGGCCGATGCGGAGTCTGCCCCCAAGACCAACGGAACTCCCGCGTCCACCAATAAGTCGTCCAAGGACCGGCGCCGCTCCAGTGGTGTTGGCGAGAAGAAGCTTAACCGCAAGAAGTCCCAGAGCCGTATCACTCATCTCGATGCAAAGCCTGGCGACTACTACCTGGCGCGCCTTCGCAGCTATGCGCCTTGGCCCGCCATCATTTGTGACGAGGAGATGCTCCCCCAGTCTCTCCTGGACAGCCGCCCCATCACTGCCAAGCAGGCCGATGGAAGCTACCGCGCCGACTATGCCGATGATGGCCGACGCGCCCATGAGCGCTCCTTCCCCGTCATGTTCTTCGGGACCAACGAATTGTAAGCTGTCGCGTCGGGAGCCTTGCCTACCAGGTTCCCTTTTCTGCGCTGCAAGGATGAATACTGACTTGATTGACAGTGCCTGGATCCCGAACACCAACTTGAAACCCCTCGACCCCGCCGAATGCAAGGAAGTCTCCGAGAAGAACAAGTCCAAGCAGTTGCTTGGCGCCTACAAGGTTGCCGCCGAAGGCCACGACCTGAAGCACTTCAAGGAACTCCTTTCGGATCACCAGGCTGCCGTTCAGCAGGAGATTGAGGAGGAAGAGCGCGAGGAGGAAGAGAAGGCCAAGGCCAAGGCTGAGAAGGCCACTAAGAAGAACAAGCGCAAGAGCAAGGGCGCTGAGACTGATGTGGAGATGGAAGATGCGGACGAGGCCAAGCCATCGAAGGCCACCAAGAAGCGTAAGAAGGACGAGACTGAGGTTGAGGAAGACAAGGTGAGTTTCTTTGGGATGTGCTTGCGATGGGTTATTCGTGCACAGCTAATGCCTATTGTTCACAGCCGGCCAAGACCCCTAAGACTGCAACCAAGCTCAAGTTGAGCACCCCAAAGGCTCCCAAGGCTCCTGCCGAAGAGAAGAAGAAGACACCCGCTCCCAAGACTAAGAAGGCTGCCCCCAAGAAGGGCAAGGCAGTTGCCAGCGATGAGGAGGCCGTTGAGGCCAAGGAGCCCGAGAAACAGATTGATCCCGAGGAGCTCAAGAAGAAGAAAGAGAAGGAGGGTATGTTTCGCTCCCTTTTCTGATATTCAACTAAATAACATTCAATACTGATTTTACTCTCTAGTCCTGTTTTTGCGCCACAAGCTTCAGAAGGGATTTATCTCTCGCGACAGCCCCCCTCAGGAGAATGAGATGGACGCCATGGCCACTTATTACGATAAGCTGGAGAAGCATGCCGACCTGGAAGTTGCGATCATTCGCTCGACTAAGATTAACAAGGTTCTCAAGATGATTGTCAAGCTCAACACCATTCCCCGTGATGAAGAGTTCAACTTCCGCTCCCGTGCCATGAGCCTGCTGTCCAGCTGGAAGAATGTCCTGGATGGTGATCTCCCAACTTCGACAGACAAAGAGGATAAGCCCGCTTCGAATGGCACCTCCAAGGAAGACGAAGCTCTTGAGACCCCCGCTGAAGAGGAGAAGGAAGAAAAGGCCGATGATACCCCTATGCCTGATGCTGAGTCCGACAAGCCGGAACCTCAGCCGGAAGCCTCCAAGGAGGAATCCGAGGAGAAGCCCGACGAGAAGCCCGAGGAGAAAGCGGAATAAACGTGCTCCGGGTCATTGTCTTAATTTCATTGTTTTGTCATTTCTTATGGACAGGTTTGGGTGCTTGTGTTTTTTCTAACGGTTTCTTTGTGTACTGTGTTTTACCTTGATAATCCACCCGTTCGCCATGTAGCATTCAGAATCTGGGGGCTTTAGTCTAGGGACGTTTTTCTTTATCTCTTTATCAGTCAAGGATTCAAAAATGTGCTAATTTGACTTGTTTTTTTCCCCTTCATTCTACTTTCTTTGTACATGCAGATTCGGTCATACGCATCGGAGTTCAGCTCACTTTGTGGACTTGGGATCTGATTTTCTGCTTTGCAAGGTTTCAGCTTGAGATGAGTTTAGTGTGGAATGGAAGGTGTTGCTTGCTATTGAACTGTGTAGTTGGATGTTGCCATCGTTGTCAAGCCTTATGTTTTATAACTTATTAGCCTGACAGTATAAGATTCTCGACACAAGTTGCTCTGACATAAGCGCTAGCACCATCTGAGCAGATTAAATATAGTACTTTCTCTAACCAAGCCAACATCAGATTCACATCTATCTACCCCAAGCATGGCATCACAAGAACAGCAAGATCAGCAAATGGTGCTCCTCGCACGCCGGCAACATCTACAATTCCTGGCAATTAAGAGGCAACAGCAGCCTCAATACCAACCAAGGGGACTATCGATGGCTACATCTCTTGATAACCTTCCAATTGTAGAGCCAAGCGATCTGGGCTGGATAGGCGCAAAGCCAAGTTACATCGTCTCCTTCGAATCTGCCTGTCTCACCGGATCAGTGTCTACCATTCAATCAGTCACCACCTCCAAGAAGCTCACTCCAGTTACGCTTCACAATGGTCTACTATCTACTCTGCGTAACGGCCATGTAGAAGCTACTAGTCTTCTCCTCCAACAAGGGGCACCAATAATTCCTACAACCCCTGGTAGCATTCTCTTCGCACCGATAGACCAACAAGCACCCCTCTTCGATCTCCTAGGGCACCACGGTTGGGATCCCAATACTCCAGATCGAAATGGCACTCTCCTACTCCCTCGAGTCGTACGTAACACCCATTTGCTCAAATGGTTTCTAGCCCACGGGGCAAATCCCAAAATAGACCCACAGCAGGGCTTCAAAGTCCTCGAATCTGCCGCAACGAGTGGTACCGTGGAAGCGGTGCGAGTATTACTCGATGCCAGCGCCGATATTAGCAATGGGGCACCGTTGTACTATGCAGCGGGTGCCTGTCCACCAGGAGCGAATCCGCACATGGGAACTGTCTGTCCTAGTACTGATTTCGATGATGATCGAATTCCAGTCATGGAGCTACTTGTCGAGCGTGGAGCGGATGTAAACCAGAAGCTTGATACCCAACATATGGTCCCGGGTTATCCTCTCGTGCATGCAGTCATGGCGGGCGCTGTAGGACGGGTCAAATGGCTTTTGAAGCATGGGGCGGATGTGAAATCGAAAGGGGCATTTGGTAGTGCTGCTGACTATGCGAATAGCATGGGGAGTGATGAGATGAAGAGAGTTTTATTAGGAATGCGGTAGACTATAATAAATCTCATTAAGAATAACCGAGCTATATTTGATGCCATGTCTATTTATATCCAAAGTCCATTTGTGGGTCAAGTCTAACAATCAAAAGTAGTCAAAGACCCAACCAAAAGAAAAAGAAAAAAGTATGTACGTATGTAGCACTCATAACCACCTAATAAACCAACCCCAAGGCGCCCCGGAATGCAGAAAAATGTATGTACTGATAAACCGCAGAACGATTATAGCCTATTGTTGAAGCACCTCTGAAGGCACAACAGGGAAGATCGGATCTCACTCGGAACCCTTGTCGACGATACTCTCATCAACAGCCACAAGAACAAGGGCACAAATATCATCGACCTTACCGCCACGGTAATAGTCGCCAGGGTAATATCGTTGAGCCTCCTTGGCGAAAGGACCATCGCGACGGAAATCGACACTGGCAACCTTGGCCTCGTTAGCGATAGAGGCTGCCAGCAGTGATTGAAGAGTGAGTGTGGTTTCCGGGCGAGGTGATGATTCCTTCACCTCCTTAGAGCCATGCTGAGCCTTCGATGGTCCCGAAGGTGGAGGGAATGCATGGGCAAGGCCACCCGGTACTGTGAGCTCACGAAGATTATCCGAAACAGCAACCCCATAGTCTGCAGTAGCTGTCCAAGCTCCCGTCAGAATCATACGGCTCGATACAAGCTTAAGAATATCCTGATTGTTGAGGTTGTCGAAGACACCATCGGTAGCGAGAATCAGCACATCACCATGCTGTACTTGGACATTGGTGACGGAGGCATCGCGAGGGAAGTCTTCAAGATAGGCCCCGCCGAATATCGAGGCCTGCGCACGCATTTTCGGTGGGATAAGGCTGAGTTGGTAGGGCGTGTTGAAGCCATGTGTTTGGGGAACTGAGTAATGGTGTACGGCAGCAAGACGAAGCAAGACCGAGCCTGAGTCACCCAGGTTTGCCAATTCAACACGGCCATCAGGGAGTGCAACACCTACGGAGGCGGTACTACCTCCGGCTTTGATGGTTGGGTCAGCGACCACTTGGTCATATCCCGACTGCAGAAGTTGCTTAGGTCGCAACTTATCAGCAGGTTGGTCCCAAGACAGTACTGTGCTGGCCATATGACCGCATATCCCATGGGAAAAGTCCGCCGGGTCAACACGAGACTCGGTCCAACCACCGACACCATCAGCGACAGCAAAGGCTACAGCCTCCGCCTCATCCGCGGGTTGGCCTTGTCGGCGGCTGCCGATGCGGCTCACAAAGAAAGCATCCTCCCCGCTATCCGGACGGCTTCGTCGCCGGGTGGTCGGGTTCTTATCTGTAGACACTCCTATCACATCTGACACGGTGGGATCGAAATTATAAGCATTTTTGAGAGGGTGAAAGTGGCGTCCTTTGCCTGACGACGATACGGCAACCCGATAGGAGATACGGGGCAGAGGATCGGAATGGCGGTTGGGAGTCGAGTGAAAGGATTTTCGAGATTGTCGATTCAAGGCATGGTATGAGACGGCTGACCATGTAGGTCGAGTTCGAAAAGAGGAAAAGAAGATGGATTGGGGTGCGTTGGACTGGGCGGAGATTGAGCTAAGCCCGTCACGCACAAGGGTTTGGAGGCTGCAGGTGGAACTGCAGACTCGACACGAAAGCCTTGGCGAGACCATTGCAGGAAGATCTCAACCCGCCCACGGATTCAGTCACAGGGACATTTAATACCTTGGAAAGAGAGGAGCGCAAAGAAGAATCTGGTATTAAAAATCATGGCGGATAAGACCGAACCCGCTTTGATCTTATCGTGACCGCCTACGATCAGATATGCTATAGTGGACTTTGGTACTTATGTCAAGTTATGGATATAATGCAATACAATGCTTGTGGCTTCAATTGGCATCATATTTGCCTCATCGACTGAAATCATTGCTTATATCTAGAAATCTATGTTGAGTGATCTACTTATAGCCCAAGTTGTATTCCACCGCTCTTTTCCAGACTATGTATGGGGCCACGATATATATGTCTGTTGTAGGAGAACACATTGTACCTTTTAGATCAATATTTGACTATGTATAATCACAAGAAATTAAAAACTTTCCAATAGACATTAATGATGAGAATACCATCTTAAAATCAATTCAAGTGTATGGTGGACTTTGCTGTAGCTATAGCTGACAGAGTGTTAGGTGCTTTGGCGGAGACAAAACGGATAAATCTCTATCGGCTTATCAGTTCTGCCACCCGCAACTTCCACCTTTCACGCTCACCAACTGTCGCCCTTTGTTCTCGTATCTCTTCTCTTTGATCCATTCGAGAAGCAAAAGCTTCTGTGTCGCCAAGATGATACACCCATCTCGGCAAGCCTACGTGGAGGAGGCAGAGGTAAGCAATCTTCCCTTGCTATTCAAGCTGTTCAAGCTCCTGTGCCATCCACGAGTTTTTGCTCAAACCCCAGGAATTGGAGGATTCACTATGGCGCATATGCTCGAGCGTGTATTGAGAATCAAGCTGACCGTAGTGGCGTCTTTAGGACACGGATATGGGAATCGATCTCGCCAACATTCGTGAGTGATGATGCGCAATTCTCTTTCATTACCTCTGCTAATCGCGCAAACAGCAACCGATCAAGATTATGATATTCCTGCTTCTGGCGCGGGCATTCCCGCCGAGAGGGCATCCGCAATCTACTCCCAATTCGAGCGCAAGCGAAGAGCGGCCGCGATGGCCGTACCGACGGACGACACTCGGGTGCGCGCACGGTTACGAGAGCTCGGTGAACCTATTACACTTTTCGGCGAAGGACCTGCGGACCGGAGAGACCGACTACGTGAATTGTTAACCGACCTGTCGGAGCAACAGGGTGGAGAAGGCGACATTGAAATGCAAGAGCCCGAGGAGGAGGGCGAACAACAAGAAGAATTCTATACAGAGGGCACGAACGAGCTCCTAGAGGCCCGCAAGAACATCGCCCGATTTTCCTTGCCGAGAGCAAAGGCTCGTGTAGCGCGACTCAAGGACGAATCAACAATTCCCCTCCGAACGCACGTGAAGTATCGCAAAGAGGTCAAAGAACAATTGAAAGCGTTTGACCTGTACGGGTCCCAGATCGCGGGTGACCGGCCTATCAGTATTTGTCGCTTTGCGCCAGATGGCCAAACCGTTGCGGCTGGAAACTGGAGCGGAGGAATCAAGCTGCTCACAGTTCCCAATCTGGAGGAGAAGGCAAATCTCAAGGGACACACTGACAGAGTTGGTGGATTGTCATGGTTCCCAGGTGCTACTCTGCCCGAATCCAACGTCTCACCGTCTTCGGTAAACTTGATCTCCGGAGGAGGTGAAGGAGACATTAACTTGTGGTCACTCGACCAAGAAAAACCCCTGGCAACATTGTCCGGTCACTCTGGCCGTGTTTGCCGAACAGAATTCCACCCATCAGGCCGATATGCAGCGTCGGCATCCTTTGATACAACATGGCGCTTATGGGATGTGGAGACCACAACAGAGCTTCTTTTGCAAGAAGGTCATTCCCGGGAGGTCTATGCTGTGGCTTTTAACAGCGATGGATCTCTACTCGCTAGCGGTGGATTGGACAGTATTGGCCGCATTTGGGATGTTCGAGTAGGACAGACGGTCATGATCCTTGAAGGTCACATCCGGGAGATCTACGGGTTGGACTGGGGTGTGGATGGGTATCGAGTGCTGTCGGGGGCTGCAGATGGATGGGTCAAATGCTGGGATCTGCGACAAGTACGCAGTACGGGTGGAATTGGCGCACACAAGAGTGTTGTATCTGATCTTCGATGGTATAAGGGAACCGAGCCCACAGATCATTTGAATGGCCAAATGGAGGTCGATGGAGCTTCATCGAAAGAGGGTGAGACCAATGCGATTCAACCTAAGAAGGCCGGCACATTTTTCGTGTCCAGTGGCTTCGATAAGAATGTGAATGTCTTCAGCGCCGATGACTGGTCACTCGTCAAGACATTGAGCGGACATGCAGGCAACGTTCTCAGCACAGATATCAGCAATGACGCGAAGTGGATTGCTAGCTCTGGTCATGACCGTACCGTGAAGCTCTGGGGTACCGAATGAGTTGGACATGGTCCTAAAATATCAACTGCGTTCGCACCACTTCCACGATGTGATATATCTAGCTTCCTATCTGCATATGGTGTATCTGCGATGTACCCTCTTAATTCCAAACTTATGACAAATTAGAATCCAATGTATAATATCACGTGTGGAATGCGGGGATGACGTAAGGCCTACTTTCCCGCAATCTTCTCCGAACTTTCGACTCGCGACTTGCATTCTGCATGAAATTCAAAATGGCGATGCGGTCGACAAGTCTGGCCAGGCAAATATGCCGCCCAGCGACAGCCCAGTCCTTGAAAAGTACAACGCGGACGGGCTTGAACAGCAGAAGCCCACGCGATGCATGCACAGTTCGTCAGCTCGCTCAAAGTCGCGCATTCATTCCAACACAGTCCGCACTGACCGGATTACCTGTGTTTTTCCGCCGCTATGCATCCACCAAGTCCTCTACACAAACATTCGGGACCGGTGAAACAGGTATCACGGGCGCACCTGATATCACTAATTACTACACTATCTTCCCTCGCACACTTTCCGCCGGCCCGCCACCCGCCTCATCCTTCGATATCTCCGTTGGCGATCTCCGCCGGGAGTTCCTTCAACTACAAAACGCTGTCCACCCCGACAAATACCCATCGGGAGATGTGAAGCAGCACGCCGAAGCGATATCGGCCCGCATCAACGAAGCCTACCGCACTCTTGTAGACCCACTTCAGCGGGCACAATATCTTCTTCGCGAGTGGCACGGCATCGACGTTCTTGCCGAAGATGGAGCGTCGAAACACGCACTCGACCCCGAGACCTTGATGGAAGTTATGGAGGTGCAAGAGACGATCGAGGAGGTGGGCGCGTCACCGGAGGCCGAGGAGGAGATCGATATTCTGAAGAAGGAAAATGATCAGCGCATTGAGGCCTGCGTTAAGTCTCTGGGCAGTGCCATTGACCGAGGCGACATTGATACTGCGAGAAAGGAGTGCGTTCGATTGCGGTTCTGGTACAGCGTGGGTGAGGGATTGCGGGAGTGGGAGCCTGGCAGGACGGAGATTCGTCTTGTGCATGGAAACTGATCTTAGACGACATACTTGTATCATACCCCGTTGGTTAAATCTGGAAATATGTACCTATATAGACTTGAGATATCAACTCCATTCTGATGATGTTTTCATACTCCCTACTGAATTGAGTAATTGATTATAGGGTTGGACCATAGTAGAGGGGAATGGCATCTATTTTAAACTCTGATACTCAAGGTTCTCTATTTAAAAGTATTTGTTCACGGATGCAATAATTGACGGTCCATACTTCATGGACGCCCAACCCAGAACGCCCAGCGCCGTCAAAGCCGTGACCCCAAATTTCAATGCAGCAGCTTTGACATGGGGCTCTATAAAATCCTTCACCATAGCCTGAAACTTCTCCGGCTCATTTCGACCAGGATATGGCTCCTTAGGAATAGGCAGCTCCAGAAAAGGACAAATAGCCTCCCAGTCCAGACTTTCTTTCTCGATATTGATAAGGCACAGGCGATCAGCAGGAATGGTCGCCTTTACCCGTTTAATGCTGAGAGTACACACATTAGTCCGATTCGCATTCATCTCACCAGGCCAGACTTACTAATCGCTATAGTATCTGCTCAAAATCTTTTCATTATCCTCATCCCCAATTTTCGTACCAGTAGCAAGCGCAATATAGACCAAGGTATTCATACTGAGGAAGTGGTACAGCGTCGAGCTAAAGTACTTGAGGATGTTGAACGGAAAGGTATAAGCCATATTAACGACCTGTGCAGTTGAGTTGTTGACCGATTTCGCCCATTTCTCCGGACTTCGCTCCGTAAGTATAAATTTTACATCGGGTTCATTCGCGTAGGCTTCGATCACGTCCATCCCGACATAACTAGGGATCTCAATGAGGCACTAAATCGGTCAGATGGAACCAATATGGGGATGAAGCTCACTCACGTCATAGTTTGCAAGCCATTTTTCACAATCTGCTAGATCGTATCGTTTGATTCCCGAGAGTTGGTTGTAGTAAGCGGTGATGGCTTCTTTGAAGATCTTGAGATGAGCTAGATCATTGACGGCGACACATTCGTAGATGTGGTATGTTTTGAAGCCTAGGATCTGCATTGCCCGGTAGAGACCCAGCGTTCCAGACCTGTACCGATTTAGTTGCATGTCAAGCAAGACAATAGGGTTTGCAGCTTACCGACTCGGACTAGCGACGATGACTTTGACCTTTCGCCTCTCAGTGGGCATTGGTAGTCGGTCTATTTCTCGAGACATGTTGAAGATTGTATGAAAGACGAATGTATTAGCGAGAAAAAAGATCTTACCCAAATTACTAGGAAAACTGTCTATTTATTCTGTCTGAATTGAATCCTCGTATACACGGATTGGGGGCCTAACTATTACAGTTCAGCCCCATTTCCCGAACTCAGCACTAGACACTCTGACCCATCGGTCAACACATAACCATCCAATGAAGATCAACAAAACGAGGAAACTTCCAATATGCATGATGCATCCAACCGCAAAGTTATCGTATGGATACCCAGAAACAGGGGGCTCTGCTCCATTCGTAGCCAGCCTAGCTGAGAATTCTTACAAAATGGGTTACCAACTCGGTCATCGTTGGCTTGACAGGGGTCCGTGTATAAACTTAAAGTTTCAGTGTATTCAGCCTGAAACTGATTATCCGGGCTATGCTTGGTGCGCATCTCCAACTTGGTAGCTACCACAATCGAGATAACCTTGATCCGGTGAACAAGGTTACGTCAGAAAGATGACTTTGGCGATAAAGGCGCAGAATGATTCTTTGTGTAGATGGGCGTAGGTAGTGTATAATCTGGTCTTTCTCATTCTAGATGCCAAGTGTTCAGCTGAGCATAGACCGGTGTTTCGTTGGGATTGATCAGAGAGATAGCGATGAGCAGATATCATCTGATTTAACAACAGTTATTCATAATCTCCCTATATAGATGATAATTGAGCTTGATAACAGCTCCAATAAAAAAAAGAGAATAAGCGTTTAGACATAACGTGTTGTTGCGTTACGTTGTTGGCTAAATCGACGGGACTTAGCTGATTCAGTCGCAAATCGAAGCTTGAGTACTGTAGACAAGATAAAGTATTGCATACGGAACTTAAGAGATATCACTTTGGTTATACATGAAGTAGATGCGATGCAAGGTGCATTTTAGCTCATGTCGGGCTTACCTTAATCGATCTAAGTTGATTGACCATCCATCTCCACAATGACGAATTTCACCTGACGAATAGGGGAACACTGAATCCGTTATCGCTCAACATTTCTCGTTATCGTAGGATGAAAAAAGAGACCAAAAAATGAACAAAAGTACGAAAATCCCGCCAATAAAAGCGGAGTCATCATATCAAGGCATATCTCAGAAACCCGACCACATACCAGCCCCCCAGACCGCCAGAAAACTGACAGACAAGCAAGGCGAATAAAAAAAAAGTGAAGCTGTGAGCAAGCAGATCAAGGCCTGGCGGACAAATCAACATTGAGGGCCCGCAGTTGGGTTTCTCTGAAGGCTGGGATTGGGCACGAACGGCGAACGTCGCCCATCCCAATGCATCCACTCTGGACAAATCAAATGCCTCCAATTCACGAGAGTTTGTCCCGACGCAGAAAAAATTGCAGAATGGGTGCAGTATGCTTTTAAAAAGCTGCAGGCATGGGGATTCACAAACCTCTATGTGGTTTCCCTGCATGGATTGGGAGCATACTACGCCGAGTTGAGTAGTTTTCCGAGCTCCATATCGCTTTCAAGGCGATAGGTACCTAATCCACCCTTAGCTTCATAATCAAAGTCGGTCTGCTGGCATGTTGGCGTATACTATTTTGGATGTTGGTCCCCCCACACACCCATCAGGGTCGTCCACGTAGCAGACTAAGGGAACTACAATGGGTCGCTTAGGGCGCGTGAGCTTCCTTGTGATTTGGCCCAAAGCTTGGAATGCATATTTAACCCAGTAGTGATTCCCAAGCTTGTAATCCCTGCACCAAAGCTCTTTTCTTTTAGAGCCAATCACAAAATATCAGCTCATCATGGAATTTCCGGACGACCAAAGGTGAGCCATTGCATGAATATAGGATGGAAGGACTGGACTGACAGCGGGATCAATCAATAGTACCAGCGAATCTTCCGTCTGGACCTTCTTCCTCGGCCCGGGACGGGTCAAGCAGACGATCCATTCGGACCTAGCTCGTCATGTATCACCAGAATTGGAGAAGTTCGTGAAGGAGAAATCTGTCGTGAAGGATTCCAAGCTCGGGTCCGGCTCCGTCGTGACATTGGAGGAATTCGATGCCGAAACCTTTGCTGCGTTCTGGGCATATACATACCGAGGTGACTACAAAGCCCCCAAGCCACCGGTCCCGCGAGAGGAGAAGACAAGACGAGAGAGTACCCTCAGTCCTACAGGGACATGGCGAGGCATGTATCGCTCGGAGTCAATGTCCTCCGGTGTGCCACCACCTGCTCCATCACCACCGGGATCTGTCTCATCTGCAAGCCGATCAGTAAGACGACAGATCGAGCCCAAGCCTCAGCTTCAGCTTCAAACCCAGCCCCAACCTCAACTTCAACTTCAGCCTCAACCCCAGGTTCAGCCTGAGCCTGAGCCTGAACCCGAACACCAACCCGAAGCCAACCCTGTTGCTGGTGAGGAGCCATTGGCGGAGACCCCGACGGAGGATACACCAGTGGAGGATACACCTGAAATGCCTGGAGATGGCTCATACGAGGTTGTCGAGCCAGTGGAAGCTGAGGCTCAGCCCGACGTTGAGGCAGACGCAGCACCAGCAGCCGAGACCGATGCTTGGGATTCTCCGAAAGATACCAAAAACAAGAAAGGAAAGAAAGGCAAGAAGGGAAAGAAGAAGAACCAAGAGTTCATCGAGGAGGCACCTGTCAACTTCACGCCACCATCAACACCGCCTCCTGAATTCCCAGTAGATGTGGATGAAGCACCATTGGATGTGCCCGAGCAGTTTGCCGAAGCAAACCCGGTTGACTGGTATGGAGAATCCCCAGCGCCAGCAGAGCCAGAGCCAGCATATGATGCCCCTGCTGCCGTTGAGGCTGAGGCTGAGCTCCAGCCCGAAACAGTGGCCGAAGCAGAGCAACCGACAGAAGAATGGGAGCAAGCAGAAGAGTATGCCCCCGAGGGAGTTCCACAAGGACAATGCGAAAATGATGTGGAAGAACAACCTCAAGCCCCTGCCAAGCCATCCATCGACATGTCCTTCGCCAAACAATCCCAAGCCGACTCCTCACCCCGCACACCAGGCCTCAGTCTCTGGGATGAATTCGCCGCCCTCCAATACAACGACGAACAAACCCCAACAACAACCCCCAGTACATCCGAAACCGAAGTACCCTACCTAACCTTCCACGCCAAGGTATACGTCTTCGCCACCCGATTCCTCATCCCCTCCCTAGCGCAACTCTGTCTCCGCAAGCTCCACCGCGCTCTCCTTAGTCTAGCCCTCGAAGATGCAGATGCCATGACTCCCATCCCTGATTCCCAACCTCTTGGCGACTTGGCCACACTCCAAGCCCCAATGGTCCTCGATCTGCTCCGTTACACATACAACCACACAGATCGGCTAGAGCCGATTTCTGAAACAGTTGCGACACAGATTCGGGAGAATGAGTTGCGTCGCTTGGTCGTTCATTATGCGGCTTGTAAATTGAAGGCATTGGCTAGGTATCACTCGCCTGGTGATAGTGAGGCTGCTACGCCGGCTGTTCGTCCAATGGATGCTAAGAATGAGCGGAGTGAGAATGCACTGCCGCGAAATCTTCGGGTATTGCTGGATACGACGCCGGAGCTGGCCTCTGATGTTGTTTATCGGATGATGTGAATGGTTTGTGATTGGAGGGATTTGTATTAGACTGATTTTTGAAGCCGCAGATGATCAATATTGAGCGATTTTATTTGGAGATTTTACTATAGAAGCCAGCAATTCAAGTCAAGCATTAGGAGATTTGTTCGTACCTATAAAAAGCGTAGAAATGTGTTTATGAATTCAGTTGAAACATTCCAATACTGTTCCAATTGTGGATTTGTCGGGTAAGGCCGTCGCCAGTCGAGTCAACCATGGAACTCAATTTCTACATAGATCTTGGCGCAATACTAGTACCATCAAAATACCAGAGAACTATACATTTTATCCATCGCCGAGTGATGAATATCTCCGCCGATAATGCATAGCCAGGAGATGTCTTGCAGACTTGATGCCTCTCCGATGGTGATATCGTCTGTCTTCTGCAACGGAACTCGAAACCAAGCATTGTCCGATTGTGCATAGGCCATTTCACGATTATCACACCTGCAGTGATACCTTAAGAAAATCGGCACAAAGCGGAATTCATTAAAAAGACATCGAGAAAGGCTCCCAGTCTCCGAAGAGGGGGCCAGAACAGCAATAGGCAATACGACATCTAAACTAAAAATAATAGAGCTTCTCTTGCAGCACCAAGATTGCTCCCAGTCTCTGAAGAGGTGGTCAAAGCAGCAGCTGGGGATGTATTTGATGTATTAAAACCATAGAGCTTCTCTTAAAGCACCAAGGCAACCTCCCAATCTCCGAAGTGGTCAAAGCAGCGGCAGAGAATAGATCACATGGACTTTAAATCATAAAGGTTCTCTTGCGGTGTCGAGGAGATAGCCCAACATCATGTGGACTTGGTTGCTTTAGTTTTGTTCTCTGCAGTGTTATGTCTCCTTTGAACGACCTGTATCGATCTTTCGTGTCAGTTGAGAGGCGCATTTGTTTCAGAGTAATGGCTAGAGTTTGTTCCATGCAATTGTAAGAGAATTCAAAGCTCTGATCAAGTGATAGAGATTGGAAACTGTTTCATAAATCAATAGTACAATAATAATGCTCTTAATAATGTTCCGTTGTAGATGGGAGAGGTCAAACGATCTACATGCAACAACTCTAGGCATTCTTGGCACAATGATGTCGCCAATTCTAAGCGCCCTTTTTTAAGCTTGAAAGCCAGTAGTAATCCGTACTGCGCCCACGTAGAGAAAGTCTTGGCAAATGACCGGAATCAATAGTGCTAGTCGGCGGAGGCTGTGACGATAAGGAAGACGTTCAGGGGGAACCCTAGGTCTGGATCAATCACGAGATCCACTCCGACCTGGCACTGCACTGCAGTAACCAGTTGCAACGTACTTCTTCCGCTCGAGCCCCTTCTCCTTGTCAATAGGTTTGCATCGCCATTGATTTTGCGTTCACCTACTCTTCACTGCCACAAAAAGCTTGGCAGCGGACCGTCTAAAGATGCGACGTCGATCATGGTCGTCTTGGCCCTTGGCCCTTGGCTCTTGGCCATGTTGCAACACAACAAGTTCGGGAGAATACCAAGGCCGCGAAGTCTATCGGACGGTCTCGGGTCCTCAAAAATCGGCCCGATGATTTCATATCCATCATCTAGGTAACCTCAGGACCTTGGCGTGAGTGGTGATACAGTGCAACGGCAGATGTTCAATTGGACGTGGCGACTCAGGGGCTCAGAGCAGACTTATGAAGCAAACTTTATGATCAGAGCTCTTGGCTATTGAAGAACCTTTTTCCAACTAGGCATCGCAATTCCTTTATACAATAGCTCTAACCCTAGTGCCCAGCCCGCGGTGGATCGTTCGCCCCCCTTTCCCCCTACTAATTGTATACCCCTTCGGCATAAATGTTGGTGATGAAATATGCCAAGTTCAGACCTGGTCGATCTATTCTTGACTTCTTGGTTTGTCGCGGCCTCGATGGGCCGTGATAACTACGCTGACGCTGGTAGGTCAATCTTCAAGAGGAACCCCTGTGCTATACATCTCAGGCAGTGCAAGATTCTTGGTGTTTTCTTGGCTTGCTAATTCAAGTTGTGAGCTTTGGGCATGAATTGATATTCATCCTCCGCGTTGTTTGCCCCCAGACTTCAGAGGCGTTAATTTAAATCCATCGAATTCCCCGCGCTTTCTATAGATCAATCTCAACTTCAATTACATACATAGCGAGCATTGGTTCTTCATTGCATTTCAATTGTTATCACTCTACATTATAACACATCTACATTTGTTTCTATTACTCTTCCAACATGTCCCACCCCGGCTTCTTAGGGGCAGAGTCCTACGAGCTTCCTCCTCACTCTTCCCACTCTGACACCCCTATCCTCGATGGAGAAAAGTCCGACAAGCCAGTTCAATTATCATACCGTCAACGACTCCGTCATTTCACATGGGCTTGGTACACATTAACCATGAGCACGGGTGGTCTGGCTCTTTTAATAGCAAGCCAACCCAATCGGTTCAAAGGCCTAACTGAAATCGGCCTGGCAGTCTATATAATCAACTTGCTCATGTTCGCCTTAGTCTGTTCATCTATGGCAGCACGATTCATCATCCACGGCGGACTAGTGCAATCTATCACACACGACCGAGAAGGATTATTCTTCCCAACATTCTGGCTCTCCATCGCAACAATGATTTGTGGTTTAGAAAAGTATTTTGGAGATGATCCCGCGCAAGCCTTCTCAACTACCCTTGAGGTCTTGTTCTGGATGTACTGCGTGTGCACCTTTGCCGTCGCCATCTTTCAATACTCCTACCTCTTTTCCTCGGTCACATACCGTCTACAAACTATGATGCCCTCATGGATCCTGCCAGCCTTCCCAATCATGCTCAGCGGCACCATTGCATCCGTCATCGCAGAGCGACAGCCCGCCCGATCCTCCATTCCAGTGGTCACAGCCGGCATGACTTTTCAAGGTCTCGGATTCTGTATCAGCTTCATGATGTACTCCCATTACATTGGACGACTGATGGAGTCTGGTCTCCCGAACCGCGAGCACAGACCGGGTATGTTCATCTGTGTCGGCCCACCAGCCTTCACTGCCTTGGCGCTCATCGGCATGGCCCGTGGCCTCCCGGAGACCTTCAATGTAATGGGCAGTGAAGATACTGCTGCAGATGCGCGGATGATTGAGATCTTGGCCCTGGCTGCCGGTGCTTTTCTATGGGCTCTTAGCCTGTGGTTCTTTTGCATTGCGTTGATTGCGGTCCTTCGGTCCCCACCCACCTCATTCCATCTTAGTTGGTGGGCTATGGTTTTCCCGAATACTGGATTTACTATTGCTACCATCACCCTGGGTACCTCGTTCGAGAGTGCTGCTATCAAGGGTGTTGGATCGGCGTTATCGATTTGTGTTATTTCCATGTGGTTGTTCGTTTTTGTCAACCATGTACTAGCGGTCATTCGACAGGATATCATGTATCCTGGAAAGGATGAAGATGTTTCGGAATAATTTGAGCGATCCATATACACGGGTCGTGTTTTCTGCATATTTGGCGTTGGTGTTGGTGTATTTGATGGGATTTTGATCAATTTTGCGAAGAATATACCAGGTTTACTAGATTGCAGTCACCATAGACAAAAGATCGATAACAATTCACCCTCATTGTACTGAGTGAAGTAACTGCACTTTGTCACACTTCAACTTGTTTCCTGGTCTTCCACTCTTCCCTTACGACAAACCGGGGATAATTATCTTCCTCTCCCTTCTCAGCTTCTTCTTTCTTCCAACCTCCACCTCCACGCCATCTACATCCATTTCATCTTTCTTCCTTATCTTCTCTCTTATTTTCATTTTCTTCAACATCATCATCTTCTTCTTCAATCAATTCTTTGTCTCTGTAACTAACATGTCCAGACCAACCTATGTTTGTTGACTCCTGATCGCAGGTAAGATCTTGGAGAAGCCTCTCTCTCAAAGTTCCTCCATCTCTTCACACCTTTCACTTGGGGCTCATAAAAACCATCAACTACTTCTGGGGCAAGGTTCCAGGTCCCAGAAAGACCATTCGAATTCGATGACGAAATCTTACCAGCACCTGCTTTCGATATGTCTACTGAATATAGTTAGAGAGTATAGGTACCAATGCTGATTCACGTGGAGACGGAGACGCACTCTGCATCTTCTGGAAGTCATACGCACATTGGCTTGCTCGTCTGCTCTTTGATCATCAGTAACGTGCTTCTCTTCGTTCGTCTTATAACATGGAAGCAGGCCACATTATGACTTAAATCAGATCTGCAGGTTGTGTTTGCTAAAATTGTTCTATACCCATTATAGGTTTGAACTGGTTGTCTTTTATATTTGATGTTACGGTATGAACGTATGAATAGGAATCTCCTTTTTTCTGGTACAGTATATACACAAACTCCAATCCAACAGGGAGCGCCAATATGCGATGCAAAACAAAATAGGAGGGTTGACTTTTGTAGGTGAATAATAAGAGACATCGGGTATCATGATATTCCGGTTCAAAAAGAGCATGGACAATGGTGTGGACAACACGACGGTGGCAGATCACCCTTTCTGGGCCTTATCCCAACGTGTTGTTCAAAGCCGGATCATCACAGATCCATGCGAGCACCAAAAGGCGCCTTCCAAGCCATGTCGGGGCCATGTGATATGGAATGACCCCAAAATCATCAGGTGTGAGCAGTCATCTGCAGATGTGTCCTTCCGGCAGAGACTGGCGAGAGAGTCTATGTTGCGTCGAGTGCAACAAGACTGGCAGACGGGGTTTGGGGAACATCACCCATCGTCTAAGCAACCTTTCTGCCGACGTTGCCAATACCACGACCAACCACGCTGATGATCACATCCCCAGAGTCATTCTCATCCGAAGCATCACGGATACCCCAGCCAGGAGCACCGAACTTGGTCAAGTCCCGTGCAAGCTGGATCAGGTTGGGATCAGCGATCACCTCCCGGCCCACCTGCAAACGACCAACATCCTCTGAACCCATGGTCATGAGGGTCAACATGGTAGGAGCCGCAGCCGGGGCAACACAACCGCCCTTGGAAATGGTCTCTAGCAGCTGGTATGCGCACTGCTTACCGATATCCTCTGGAGGTTGACCACCGGAAGGTGGTGAGGCCACATCCGCCGAATAAAGACAACCGGTGGAAGACTCCGCCACCAGCGACAAACCGAATCCAAGACCAATCTTCTTCTTTGCGTTAGGGTTGCTCCTGTCCGGAGCGGGAATTAGAGGCGCAGACGAGACGTCGGAGAAGATGTAGGTATCGGGGCTAAGAGGGTTGAGAATTCCACGGGCGGTTTCAATCATGCGAGCGTTGTTGGAGCCCGACACACCGACGGAGTATACGACACCACGGATGCGCTTAATGCGACCCGGGTTCATCAGGTGCAAGGTCTTCGGGAGACGAATCTGATGACCGAACACAAATTGCACCTCACCACCACCACCGCGACCATTGGGACCTGGGTTCGAGCGTTTTAAGATGCGGAGTTCCACGTTGTTGAACATGCCGAACTGGTTGTAGAGCGGGAGAATGGCTGTGCGGACGCTGTCGACAGACATATCGCCGGTAGGGGTGGAGGAAGTGATGACACCGGGGCCAGAGAAAAGAACCTTCATGGGCGCTTTAGAGAAGGGGGCCAAAAGGCAGAGAGGGATTAGGTAGTAGCTGAGACCGCGGTTGCAGTTCGAAGGCAACTCGTGTCTGATCATGCCTCCACTGGCACCGCTACCCGGCGCAGTACCGGTAATCAGACCGGGCTTGTACACAACAATTGTACCGGTGTACGAGATTTCCATTTGGGAGCCATTGGTGACGGCCTCCAATAGGCGCAGGAAAGAAATCTCATGGGGAGCGAGACCGGGGTTGGTTGGCGAGTTCGAACGGATTTGTGAGATGTGAACTGTGCGGCCGGTGAGTGTGGAAAGGACGAGGCGATAGATGAGATTATGGTGTGAAGTAAACTTCAACGGGGGTTGTTGAGTCGCCATGTTGTGCTGTCTTAACCTGGTCAAGCGTCGAGACCCATTGAAGCTTCAAACGAAAAAAGAAAAATTTGGCGGAGTCACGTTAATCCGGTCCGGCGCATCGGCTTATGTCCGAGTTGTTATCACCGATCAGATAATGAATCTAATGAACATCAGACCCTGACACACGACTCTTTTACTAGATCGAACATTGACTTCGCACAAGTTTCATCATCATCAATTGCTTCCACTAGTACTCGTCGGCATAATTATCACGATGTTACCTCCGGCTCTCAACATCCCCAAATGGTAAGAGTCACTCTGAGCTCCCCCTCATGATGCTGATGAATCATAGCGGGGTGCCATGAATCTCCACAAGAATTCAAGCTACACTCCAACCTCACAACCAACTCTGCACAGTGACTAACAGTTCTACTAACCAGGCTCGAAGAAAACTCCCATCTTCTACAACCACCAGTCAATAATTACTGTGTCTACCACCCCTCAACCCCGGCAACAGCCGGCTACACCGTGATGATCGTCGGCGGACCCAACGCGCGAACAGACTACCACATCAACACAACTCCCGAGTTCTTCTACCAATACCGAGGATCCATGCTCCTAAAGACAGTTGACGCGTCGACCAACCCGCCCACATTCCAGGACATCCCGATCCACGAAGGATCGATCTTCCTGTTGCCGGCAAACACACCGCACAGCCCGGTCCGATTTAAGGATACGGTCGGTGTAGTGATGGAACAGCCTCGACCAGATGGAGCAGTGGATATTATGCGGTGGTATTGCAGGAAGTGTAGCGAGATTGTATGGGAGAAAAGATTTGTATGCACGGATCTAGGGACGCAAGTTAAGGCTGTCGTGGAGGAATTTGGGGCAGACGAGGAAAAGAGACGGTGCAAGGGCTGTGGAGAAATGGCGGCGGTGAGGTATCAGGAAGGGGAGGTGGTGCAGCCTTGATTAAGGGACGTAACCTCAATAAAGGGGAATTGAATCCCTGTTTACGTGGAGTAAGGAGTGGTTCTGGTAGGGTTGCATCTAGTATAGAAGTAGAACTGTATTATGAGTGATGAATGCAACATTATGACTATGAAAATGACTGTATTCGATAGTGTTCTCTAGGCTAGGTGCATATGCAAGAAGCGCCCTTGCTCGAGAAATACAAGAGAAACAGTGATTGAGGTATGATGGATTAGATTTTATATTAGCCTCCAGCTCAAGTCTAGAGTATGACATAGACAAAGACCCAAACTGGGTCTACATCAACAAACTTAATAGCCATGGACACCAGGGTGAATAATAACGATGTGAAAAAGAACGGGGAAGTTGAGAAGAAGGAAAGACTGACAAGGGTCAGACAAAGAAGGTGTATATCAACAAGCACCACGAAGTGGCCAAGGTATGAAACGATAGGGAATAATACAGAGCTTGAAACGAAAGAAAAGGCATCGGGCAGTCATCAACCACGGCGGACCGGATCTCATGTGATGCGAACTAGAAAAAGAATGTAAAAGGGGGTAGTTATAGAAAGAGAAAATCATGTACTAGAAGAAGAGTCAAGATGCAACCGAGAATCACCGAGTGTCGGTGCCCAAAAAACCTCCAACACAACAACTCATACTTTTTGCATCACCAGGACATTATTCATCAAAAGGACAGTCGATGCTCTCATGGCCATCGCGCTCACAAAGAGCACACCACTTGGTCTCGTCAATGACTCCAGAAGACTTGCCCGCGACAGGGGCCATGGAATTGCCCAGACCACCAATGCCCTTCAATCCCTCAAGGACAACGTCGCGGCCAGTCTTGGGAGAGGGGGGCTTATCATGAACTTCACTGTCATCGGTTTCGTTCAAATCGGAGTGGTCATCAGGCTTTCCAGCATGATCGTTCGATGCCTCCGTGGCCTTAGCCTTGGTATTGTTGCCAGCTCCGAACATGCTGGTGCAGTTCAGAATATCATGGCCACCCGTCTCGCAGATTTCACACCACAAAGTATCATCATCGGAAGAGCGCTCTGACTCGGGCATGGGCTCGAGCCGTGATTGCGACGAACTGGACATGCCGCGGTTGTGCTGGCGAGGCTCTGATGGGGCATCATGCCAGTCGGTTGGGACAACAGTACGATCGGAGAGACGGTGATCATGATTGATGTTGTTGTTCACGGTAATGTTACCCTGGGAGCCGGACGGCTTGTGCTGCTTGGGCGGAGAGAGGGTCACAGTAGAGCTTCGATTGCGACCTCCTTCGTTGGAGCTCACCTGGAGCTCCTGCAGCTGCCGTTCTAGCTCCTCGATGCGGGTGTCTTTGCGTTCCGTATTACCCTCGGTTTCCTGGAGCCGTTGCTCCAGCTGGGCAATGCGCTCGTTCTGCTCGTTCTGAGCATCCGCGCCATCATTGTGATTGGCATTGGGATTTCCGCGGCTCAGAGAATGGATGATAGCCTTGAGACCTCGAATCTCGTCGTCTTTCTGCTCGATCTCATTGGAGTGACGGGGCCCATCGGACGCGGCATGCGCATCCTTCAGCGCTGCCACCGAGTGATCACGCTCCTTCTTCAACTCCAACTTGGTCCTTTCGACCTCCCCACGGAGGAACTCAACCTCAGCCCTTGCTTCAGCTTCGCCTCGCCTGGCGTCTTCAAGACCTTCTTCCAGCTCTGAGACGAGCTCTTCTAGCTGCTTCAGTTGTTGAGCCACGATCTCCACATCTTCCCCGCGATCCTGGAGCTCCTTGTTCTGTTGCAGCAATTCATCAAGACGCTGCTCGTAGACACGCTCGGTCTCGGAGGCAGCTATTTCCAATGTATCAAGAGTACTACGGAAATCAGCCCGGTGGCCGTCGAATTCAGCGGTCAATTGGTTGATCCGATCGTTCCTTTCCCGAAGCTGGGCACGGATCGACATAGCATCCGACCCCTCCAATTCCTCCATGGTCCTTTGAAAATCGCCGAGGATCTTTGTCTGCTCATCCAATTGCTTGTCCCGATCTGATAGTTGCTTTTCCAAAGTTTTAATCTGATCCTTCAAATCCTGGGTTTCCGCCGAGGATGGACGCTGGAAGTCAGATGGTCTACCATATGACGAGGCATCATCGTCGACGCTGATCCTTGACGGTGGTCGATCAGATAGTCGTGACGGGGCCTTGGTAGGACTCCGTTGGTAACCATTGGAGGCTGATGTTCTCGACGCGGCGGATGGGGTGCGTAAGCCACCCAAGCTCAGCTTCGGGGGAGGAACACGTGGAGATTCGGGTCGAGGAAGTGAGGGGCGACGAATCCGAGGACGAGGCGTAGAAAGGCTCGGACCAACCGACTTGCTGAAGTTGACAGGCGGGGCACGCCCCGGAGTTGTAGGCACGGCGAAGTTGTTTGACGTGGCTCGTCGAGTGACGTACTTGCTGTTGTTCATGGGTACAAAGATTCCCGAGCCTGGAACCGAAGTCGCAAAGTATTTTCGTCCTTCCACATCTCCACTGTTCTTTCCGCGAGCCGCATGCTCATTGCTCAACTCGATGCCCGCAAATCGACCCGGCTTGCCCGCCACGGACCCCAAATATTTCACCGTACCAAACATGCCTCCAGGCACGTTGACGACATCGCCGATCTGGACATCGTCGTGAATCGCCATGGTAAAAGGCGGTCTGCAGAGAGTTGTCGAAAGTTGTTGTTATGTCGAGGGGTGGGTAGAGAAGAAGTGTTGTTTGTTTTGTCAGGAGAAACCACTTTAAAGCCCAATCTTGATCATAGTTGAGACCCAATCAGACATGCAAGTTCAGGTGAGACGAGAGAACAAAAGGTACTCGTATATGTACAGGAAGAAAGCCGAATCATATACATAGAGTTATGAGAAAGGGGGAGGGTCAACAAATAAAACCATGGATGCGCATGTGCTCCACTCGGCGTAATCCAATCCATTTCCCGATCTCTCAACCTCTTCCTTCCAACACTCCCTTACCTCCTCAAGCTGCACCCTCTCCTTTTCGGTTGCCTTGATTTGTATTTCTCAACTTCCGGTAGATCCCGGAAACATACTCGTGATCCTCTCTATCTCCAGATATCCTGCAATCCCCACGCGCCACGGTCCCGATCTCCCAAAGCGGAGGTACTAGCAATCATGGCGCAGTACTTCTTCGATCTCCTCTACAACTTCACAGATTGCATGTGCTGTTTCCCCAGCTCACCACAACTGAAGATCAACAATCGAAGCTTCAAGCTCCTGCGACTCTTGGGTGAGGTATGATAAACAGCCAAGGCACCTCCGCAAAGCTCCAGAGTGACGCGAAGAAGTGAACGTAGCCCGAAAGCTAACTGATCCACCTCTAATTAACAGGGCGGTTTCTCCTATGTATATCTCGTCCAAGATAAAGCTACCTCCGAATTATTCGCCCTCAAGAAAATCCGCTGTCCCTTTGGTCAAGAATCCGTGTCGCAAGCCCTGAAGGAAGTCGAAGCATACAATCTGTTCACCTCGGACAACAACATCATCCACGCCATCGATCACTCCGTTTCTACAGAATCTGGCTCCAAATTCCGATCGGATGGTGGTGATGCGGGCTCCAAGACTGTCTACATTCTACTCCCATACTACCAACGTGGTAACCTCCAGGATGCCATCAACGCTAATCTGGTCAACCACACCCGCTTCCCGGAGAAGCGATTGATGGTTTTGATGCTTGGAGTTGCCAAAGCGATGCGATCGATGCACCAGTACCGTGTTCAGAGTGGTGCGACATCTACGCGCAAGGCGAAGGCTGTTCGAAGCGAAGGCGAGGAGGCGGATGCAGACAGAACCATGAAGATGAAGCCACAACGGCGAGCGAGCCACCGTGTACAACAAGAAGAGGAAGACGAGGAGAATGAGCCGTTGATGGATGATGAGGTGACGCGCAGTCAGGAAGGTGTCCAGGATGGCGCTCTGCGTCCGTATGCGCATCGCGATATCAAGCCCGGTGGGTCTCGTTTTAACCGATTTCCGGTCATTTCCCCCCTGCTAATGTTTCCATAGGTAACATCATGATCGATGACGATGGTCAGTCACCTATCCTGATGGATCTTGGTTCTTTGGCACCCAGCCCGATTGCTATCACATCCCGATCTCTGGCCTTGGCGGTGCAAGATACGGCTGCCGAACATAGCACCATGCCATACCGTGCCCCCGAGCTATTTGACGTCAAGACCGGGTCGATCATTGACACCAAGGTCGATATCTGGTCTCTTGGCTGCACTCTGTATGCATGCCTTGTCGGCAAGAGCCCATTCGAGGCTCGCAGCGAGGAAACCGGTGGCAGTCTGAGCATGTGTGTCCTTGGTGGCGACTGGCGCTTCCCCGACGAAAAGTCCAATGCTACCAAGGGCAAAGGAAAGGCTGGGGTTGACGGTGACAACTCATCCAAGAGCAGCGGAAGCAGCACGATTAGCGCTCCTGTCAAGGACATTGTTCGCAAGTGTCTGGAAGTGGAAGCCTCGGAACGTCCCGACATTGACGAATTGATTGAACTCATCAAGAACGTCATCAATGAATTGCCGGATGATGACGGTGCTGGTGCATCTCATTAAACCGGATGCTTGAATTTCCGTCTTTTCCGTTCAATTCCCACATTCTCGGTACTCGGCAGGCTCCGCTGGACATCTTGTGCACGATCTGTATTTTCTTTTGGCGATTTGTACAGTATAGCTGGGATTTGGATATATCTCTGGTAGAATTAATATGGTGAAACATGCGTTTAGGTCTGCATATTCCATAAGTATTAAATATGCATTCCATGTCAATGCTACCTAGGGATTCTATAGCCTAATCTGTAGACATGACTGACCTCGGAATCCCCCTGGAATAACCGGAATATGACAAATGGTGGCTGAACTATGGCGTTTATTTCTTGCAATGCTTATAGGTTGATCCAGATACGAGCTACTGGCGGACTATTTCCCGCTAAGCGGGGATATGGCTATAGTCTGGAACTATGAATCCCAGGAATGGAAATCTTCAATGATCACCAAAGAGTAGCAGTGGCACTATTTATATTGATGGCTTTCTGTACTAGATTATTGATGCATAGATTGTATCAAGCAACTTGACCCCAAACTCAATTGCTCGGGGGTACATGTCATATACCTACCATAGCTTTCTAATACTCGGTTCAAATGAATGGCAGATATAGTTGGAAATAAGCCTAATTGGCCAAGATGTTATCTTATCTCCAAGATAAGCATCATGAGCATAGATCGAGGTCCATTCATTCACACTTTACTATCACAGAAATCCACTCACTCCAAGATAAGTTTCTTTTTGGAGCAAGTAACCTTTTTTCCGCCAAGATTGTCTTTGTTTATATTCCGCCAAAACGGCAAAGATCCGCTGAATTACACACAGAAGTGCGGGGAAGGTTCAATCGGCTCCAGTTCTGACGCCGCAGCTTATCGCCACAAACACTAGAGTCATATCTCCAGCGGAACTCTTCCGACCTGCACCTACCTTGTCAAACTACACTTTATCTGACTTTGCCGATTCCCCTCGCATCGGAAACCCCGCCGACGTCTTATCATGCTGTGATCGGCTCTCAAATAGTGCTTTGATCGCCCATTCTTCCTTTCTTGTATCCCTTGCTAGAACATATACACCATGGCACCGGTAGTAGACAACTCGGCCATCCCGGGCACAGTGACATTAGTCGATGTGCAGCATGTGCTACATACTCAGCATCTAGAGAGTGGAGACAGGGACATTGTGCTGATCCCCACCCCCTCTGCTCATCCAGATGACCCACTGAACTGGAGCCCACGGAGGAAGTTGATGTCGACAGTCTCCGTTAGCGTGTAAGTCGAAGAGAGACAATGAATCAGACAGTTAGCTGACCAATTTTTGTTCAGCTACACATTATTCTCCGGTATCGCTTGCTCGGTAGTTTATTCAGTCCTCACGCAGCTGTCCGAAGAAACCGGCCTATCAGTCGACACCCTAAATGAAGGAACAGGATATTTATTCTTGTTGGCAGGATGGGGCTTGCTATTCTGGCAACCCTTTGCAATGCAATATGGAAAGCGGTTGACATACATTCTGTCATTGGCGGGGATTTTGGTAAGTCGCATCGGGTGGATTACCAAAGATAATGTACTGATAAGCTGCAGGGTACAACCATGTGGGGGTAGGATATCTCCAGAATACTCCGTACTTGAGACGGTATATTGACTCATCTAAATCTAGACCCTACGCCAAAACATATGGCCAGTGGATCGCTCGCTGCGTTCTTCAAGGCTTTTTCACTGCTCCCATTGAGGCTCTTCCAGAAATTACAGTCACCGATGTGGTAAGTTGCTTGAGAATTTGAAGTCAACCGTCACTGATCAATGGTAGTATTTTACACACGAGCGAGGAACATACATGGGTTTGTATGCCTTCTTCTTGGCTGGTAGCAATTACTTCGCCCCCGTCATCTGCGGTTTCATTGCCCAGTACCAGGGCTGGCAATGGGTCTTCTACTGGCCTAGCATCTTCTGTGGATGCGCCATGATCTTTCTGTTTTTCTTCATGGAGGAGACCAACTACGTTCGCGAAGATAGCATTCAAGATGCCACCGTCGCCAATGTGCGGGTGGGCTCTTCCCACAGCTCCCGCAGCTCGGACCCCGAAAAGGCCCCCGTTGATCAATCTGTCCCGGCTACAGAGACAGAAACTGGTGTAGTTTATTCCAAGAAGACTTACTGGCAACAGTTGTCTCTTCTGGGTCCTAAACAGAAGCATAATACTATGTTCCGACGACTCTGGCAAAGTCTGTACTTCCTGTCGTGGCCGGTTATCTTCTACGCTGGGTATGTTGGTACCTGTGGACCTGTGGAAGATGCAATGCTAATGCTGAACTAGATTTTCCTATGGATCATACCTGGTGCTGTTTAATATTCTTAATGACACAGCATCTATCATCTTGGGTGGAGCTCCTTATAATTTTGGGTAGGTCTGATTTGAATGATTTACGAAAACTAGCTAACAAGTGTCAGATCCTCTATGGTCGGTCTTAGCTACTTGGCATGCTGTCTTGGCGTAGCAATCGGGTGAGTCCCTTAGCAAATCATCTTAAGGACCATATAATTGACATCGTCTAGATCAATTTTCACTGGACGGTTCAGCGATTGGCTGACCATCAAACTTGCCCGTCGCAACAATGGAGTCATGGAAGCAGAACACCGCCTATGGCCCTTTATTGCGTGTCTACTCCTTGTGCCAGGATCTCTTCTGCTCTGGGGAGTTGGTGCCGCTCACGACGTGCACTGGTTCGGTCTTATCGTGGCCATGTGCCTGCTTGCATTTACCAACACCTGTGGTATCACTCTCAGTGTGAACTACATGGTTGACAGCTACCGCGAGTTGAGTGGAGTGGCGATGGCTACTATCATCTTAGTGCGAAACACCATGTCCTTTGCCATCGGTTACGGGTAAGTCAAAGTCTGGCAATTCTAGTGAACACAGTAACTAACGTTTCATAGTATCACACCTTGGATTGATGACCTCGGGTACCAGAACTGCTTTGTGTCCGCTGCCTTTGTTGGCATGGCCTGCGCAGCCGTGTTCTTGGTAATGATCAAGTATGGAAAGACTTTCCGAATCCGCAGTCGCGAGCGATACTGGAAGATCGTCCAAGAAAACTTCGACAAGGGAATGGGACACTGAGGACATCCACATGATATTAACTATTTATCGAAGTTTTTCGGGCACTATATAACATAATGATCTACACAACCTAAGCCAGTTGAATCTTCCCCTCATCATCATAAACAACTTCCCTCATCTTAACAGATCTTAAATGATCCACCCCCTTCGACAACTCACAATCGTGATAGAACAAATACCACTTCCCTTGAAACTCAACAATAGAATGATGCGTCGTCCACCCAAGCACCGGCTCCAAAATCCGTCCTTGGTATGTAAAAGGCCCAAAAGGCGAAGACCCTGTCGCGTAAACCAGATAATGCGAATCTCCAGTTGAATAGGAGAAATAATAAGTCCCGTTATATTTATGCATCCACGCAGCCTCAAAGAAGCGTCGATCATGATCATCTGCCTGAATCAACTCCCCAGTTTCCGGAGCCAGGATCTGCAGTTCGCGTGGTGGTGCAACGAACGAGAGCATATCGTCCGATAGCTGCGCAACACGCGGCCCAAGAGCCACAACACCTTCACCAGAAGGTTCCTGAGGGCCGGATTTCGAAGCGTCGAAGACCAATCCGTTCATCTCATCATCACCACCACCAGTATCATCTTTGCTCCAGCATTGCAATTGACCACCCCATAAACCACCAAAATACAGATATCCCTCCCCATCCTCATCGACAAAAGAAGCAGGATCAATACTATAGCTGCCCGCAATGAAATTATCCTCCGGCACAAACGGACCTTCAGGCTTAGCCGAAACAGCCACACCAATCCGGAAGATTCCCTCCTTGTCACGGGCAGGGAAATACAAGTAATATTTCCCATTCTTTGTTGCGGCATCTGGTGCCCACATCTGCTTCGATACCCATTTGACATCAGTGGCCGAGAGCACGATACCATGGTCTGTTACCGGGCCTGTTGGTGAGTCCATGGAGAAGACGTGGTAATCGTTCATATCGTACTGGTCGCCATTGTCGTTGAATTGGATATCTGTTTCCCGGTCGTGGGAGGGATAGATGTAGAGTTTGTTGTTGAAGACGTGGGCGGATGGGTCTGCGGTGTAGAGATGTGTGATGAGGGGTTTGGGAGACATTTTGGATATGTGTAGGTACCTGCTTAGAGAGGTAATTAAGTATAGAGATGAGCTTTATTTGGATCTAGGATTTGAGTGAGGCTTGAGTGGTGGTTTTATAGCCACATTTCTATTGCTTTTAGCCGTCGCGGCTAAACATTCGCGGGGAAAGTTCCGTATGGCAATTTTAGGAGATTCAATTCTATGGAAAGGAGACAGACTTCTATTAGTATTAATGAGTAGATAATTAGGGGTAAAAGGTAAAGGATAAATGTTGAGTGATACTATTCGAAGAGTTTACCCTAAAAACAAGCGCCGGCAATGTTTCATTATCAAGACAAAAATAGTCGCTAAAGGACCAGCCCCAGTCTACAGAAGACACATTTAAACAAAGAGCCAAAGCTGCCTGATGCTAAATAAACTCATTTCCACCTAAAGGAGTGGTACTGCTCAGCTTGCGCTTGTGCTAGAGCCGCCTGCCACTCTCTTTCCATAAGTAACATCATCTCCCGTACGCTCTCGTCTTCCATACCCGGGGTAATAGTATCTGATATAGACTCATCAAATGTAATCGGTGCTGTTGAGCCAAAATTAATCTGGAATTGCTCCACGAATGGCGGTGGAGAATCACAGCCGCGCAGCCCGATAAAGCGTCCAAAACGGCGGCGCTTGGTCTCGAGATCAACATCCTCAGCCTCGGTACCGATCCATGGCTGTTGGATTGGAGCTGGGTACATGTATGTTTCTGGTACGGGAGGAGAGGTTTGATGAAAGTATTGTGCGAGGTTATCGAGTTGAGTGTTTGTGAGTAGGTGGTATGAAAGCATAGTCTGAGGAAAATCCGGAGGTATTTGGGCAGTGTTGCAGCTGACAAGAGGATGCAATTTCTGCCCTAGGTACTGGAGGACAGCAGGAAAGTCTAGATGAGATAAAGACCGAGGAGCAAGGTGAATATGTGTTTCTTCCGTAAGCCTGGAGCCAAGGACAGACCAGCTGTTCTGACGGGATGGAGAAATCGGAGTTGCAGGCATGATGAGTATAAAACGTGAACAGCTTTGAAGGAAAGATAATGAAACCAATTTAAATATATAAATGAGGTAGAGTGAAGTGAATAGAAAGAACTAAATAGAGTGAAGTGAACAGAATGAAGTGAACAGGATGAAGTGAATAGAGTAGAGTAAATTCGCTAGATAACCGAAGCAGTGCTAACCAAGAAAAACCCCGAACAATCAAGTCAATCGAAGCGCACTTATGTAGTTGCGGCATTCGTTGATCTTGATAATGGCAATTATATAGACAATGAGATGAAACGCCCCGGAATAGCGCTTTGTAGCCTCAAACCATCACAAAGTGAAGCGCGCTCTTTGTGACCATTCAACTTAACACCTCAAAGAAACTGATCTCGATTCTTTGTTTTAGATCTGAAGAAATCTGAACCGTGGAGCCAGCGCCACAGTATTATCACAGATCGACGTCAGAGTGTTTCACGTACATTAATAGGTGCGTAGCCAGTACGCTAAGCGATTAGAGAGCCAGAGTGTTCATGGCTGACAGATCTGGTTCGTCTGAAACTGCAGGCAGACCAGTGTACTTGTTGATCCAGTTCAACACGGTCTTGTGCCACATGAGAGAATTCTCGGGATTCAGGACCCAGTGGTTCTCATCAGGGAACGTCAAGAAGGCACTGTCGATACCGCGCATCTGCAACACATTAAACGCGGCCAGGCCTTCAGCGATCGTCAGCCGATAATCCAGCTCGTTGTGGATGATAAGGTGTGGCGTCTGCCAGTTCGCGGTGAAGCGCGATGGATCCCACTTGGCCCAATTCTCCGGCTTTTTCCAGATCGGGCCCTGAAGGTCATGAAGAGGGAAATATTGTTCTTCGCTAGCCAGCTGCGATGTCATGCTGAAAACACCATCATGAGTAACCAGTGCTTTGAACTTACGGCCAAGAGGATGGCCTTGGATCCAGTTCATCATGTATCCACCGTATGAGGCACCCAGGGCGACAGCCCGTGTGGTGTCAACGTATGCAAGATTCTGCTCAATGTATTCGAAGCCCTTGACCAGATCTTCATAAGGCCGGCCTCCCCATTGGCCAGTAATTCCATCCGTAAAAGGCTGGCCGTATCCAGTGCTACCTGTTGGATTGGGTGTAATCACTACATACCCTTGCTCTGCGAAGACGGCAGGATTCCAGCGGGTACTCCATTGGTCATTCCATGCTCCCTGGGGACCACCGTGGATCAGATAGGCCAGAGGGTACTTCTCGCCCGGCTTGAAGTCGGAAGGCTTCACGACCCAAGCATGTACTGGGTGATTCTCTGCTCCATGGAACCAAATCTCATCCACCTGGGTTGGCGAAAGGCCAAATGCCGACCCTCCACGGCCGCTTGACGACACAACTTGGACTACTTCAGGGCTTGCCGGGTCGATTATCGACCACACGCTGTTATCCACCAGGCTGCTGCTAGAGATCAGTAGGCTGGAAGAGCCTGCAGCCGCAGGAAACACATCATTCACGTATCCCGACCGGGTGAGTCTCTTTAACGAATCAGGCTTGGCCTTTCGGATATCCTGCAGAGGAAGCTGGTAGAGGACTCCACGTCCAATTTCCTCAGTCTGGACCAGTAGTGATTTGTCATCATGGGCAAACGAGATGGCAGAAGGACTCAAGTCCCAAAGACCCTTGCCATCATTTGACTCGAACACTTCGATCATGTCTCCATTCCATGGGTTCGGAACATACAGAATGCGATTCTTGTCAGATTCATACCCATCCTTTTGCATGGCCAGCAAAGCAATGGAACTACCGTCCGAGGACAGAACGGGCGAGGACATTGCTCCTTGCAGACCAGTAACTTTGCATGTCTTAATATCAGAAACGCTCATGCTAGTCCAGGAAAACATGGGCGCATAGTAACAGGAGCAGGAGGTGTGTGTTGCGGGGTTCAGGCCAGGGTCCTTGGCAATGAAAACGATGGCAGAAGGGCTAATGTCAAAGTCGCTGGTTCCCCCGAACGGTGGGATCGGAGACTCAACGCCTGTCAGTCCAGACACCGAAATCAGATTCGTGAGGCCGGACACGGAGTATTTCCCAGCCAGCCTACGGGCGGGCGATAAGGGAGTTTGCTCTAGGATTCCATAAAAGATCGAGTTCTTCTGGGGTTCAACATAGGAATCCCAGTGTCGGACGAAAAGAGAAGTATACAGGCGACCCGTTGTGTGGGGCTTCTTCGCATCCTGGGGGTTATACAGGGAACCGTCCTGGTTGGCCTTGCCACTGACAGCAAAGCCGATCTTGCCCGGCTCGATGACGGTGACCTTCAGATCTGAAACTGGGCCCGGAACAGTGCCCGCAGTGTATGTGTTATCAACTTGGCGTGCATCGCCGACGATGAAGCTGGTGTTCCCGTTGGTCTTGGTCTTCAGCCAAACCAGCTGATCATCAGCACCCAGCCACTGGGGATTGCTGGCACCGGGGTCATTGGTGATAAGGGCAGATCGACCACTTTGGATTTCAATGACTCGTATTTCGTTGGTCTTGGAATGTGACTCGAAGGAATAAGAGGTCTGGGTGTAGACCGCGAGAGTGCCGGCTGCGTTGGGAACAGCCGAGGATCGCCTCGGCGCGCCAAGGAGGACCCTGAGGGTGGTCAATTACATTTTCCACATGAAATAAAAGGCGTTCGCATGCAATCTTTTCGAAACTAAGATTGTTTGAGATTCAAGAATAACTCACTCGGGTGTGAACTTCATGGAGCGGATAGCCATCACCTTGGTGGTATGGTGAGGAGCTGCGATAAGATAGGTAGATCGTAGCTATCAAGAAAGCTTTTCAATGAACTGGAGCTTCCAAAGCTAACTTAGAATGGTGATAAGAAGAGTGTTTAAATGTCAAGGATACTATGTGAAAGTGCAGGAAAGTGCAGGAAAGTAAGTGTATTATGGAAAGAGATTGTGTTACGGTGAGATAAAACGGAAGGTGTACTCCGTAGACGGGGAAGGGGTTGGGGTTGCAACGTGACTATTTGCGGGGTCACGCCACTGATCTACGGGATTGGCACACTCCATCTGTTGATCGATGATCGATCTACTAGTACTCTGTTCTTGTGAAATATTGACTGAAGAAAATAACACCTTTTATTTCCGATAAAGCTCCCAAGAACAAATAGTGAGCAACTATTAATACAAACCCCAATAACACAGATTGTCCATTTACTCGTCTTCCTCTTCGCTCTCATCCTCGTCCATTCCTTCAGCTGCAGTGACGGTGAATGTGGGGGCCTGATCCACACCGACGTAACTGTCGCTCATTAGGTAGAGAGTGAGCTCGTGCTCACCAGGCGTGGGCACAACATATTCTAGGCGCAACTCCAACTTGCGACCAATAGTGACTCGCTTGATGGCCAGCAAGTTCTTTGTTTTCTCATCACCGACCACAAGCCACCAGTTCTCCATCTTCTGGCTGGGATAGAAGGGGGCGTGAACGACGGTGTCAACTTCATCATCCTCATCCACCTCCCGTTCAATCTTGACCTTGAGGTAGGCAGGGTCGCCGGATGTGATGTTCTCCGGATCTTCAACCTCGAAGTCGAGCTCGATATTGGGGTATTTCTCGTTGGTGAAAGCTGCCGCTTGCGCCAATTGCTTGTTGGTCAAACCCAGGCGCTTAACAAGAGCTGTATAATTCTTGTTCTCCGAGGGGTCCATGGCATCCATAAACTCAAAGATATCATTGATACTGTGTAGAAGATCTATATTAGTAGCTGTTCGAGAGTCAAACATAGGGGAGACATGGACATACTTGAACTCCTTGGCGGCATCAATAACTTCGGGCGAGAAGTGGGGTATCTGCTTAAGGGGACTATCACGGTCCCACATGGCCTGGACTACCATTTGCGACAACTCCATGGCGTTCATGGCGTTGAGGTGGCCTTCGGAAGAAAGCACATCGACACAGGCACTGAGCAAGTTGAGGACCTTGCGAATGATATCCTCCTGATCCTTGGCGAGATCAATTGGCAGTTGCATGCGGGAGAAGTGAGCCTGAAGCAGAACAAATGCCTTGAAGTGGGGCGAGTCGAATGCAGCCTCAGACATCTTGACTGGGCAACGGTCGTAGACTCGGCGGAGGATATGCTCCTCGTGACGACGCATCTGGATGGACTCGAATTCGGTGGCGGAAGTAATAATCTCCAAAATGCCCTTAAGCTTTGTGCGAGCCGAAAGGGACAACAAGAAGGTTTGCATGGTAATGAAGGAAATGTTGTAGTAAGCGCTGATCATGGCGGCGTTGAGAGGAGAGACACTGTCATCGTCCTCGTCCAGGTCAATGATCTTGGCCTCAGACAACTCCTTCAACGTGTTCTCAACAAGCTCTGACAGGAACGTACTGAGTCCCTCGTGACTCACATCCCCGAGACCGTAGAAACTAGGATTGGCCAGCAGACGACGGTAGAAATAGGTGTAGGTCATCCAATCCACTGCATCCTGAGTAGAGGCGATGGTTTTGGTACTGGCCTCGGTGACAAATGCATCGTGAAGATACATTTGCAAGTGACTCTCCACCGGCAGGGCCTCGCTCAGGAACTTCTTATAGTACTCGCGCTTAACAGCAGGCACCATCAGAACACCACGACCAATCTTGTCTTGACCCGGCCGGGAAGCCTTGCCAAACATCTGAAGAATCTCACTGATGGGGTAATCAATGTAACGATGTTCGCGGCCATCAAAGAACTGAGTGTTCATAACGATTACCAGATGAGCAGTCACCTCCAGTTCCCAGCAGCATTCGCGCGAAGCGAGAAGCACCTGGATGGCACCGATGCTGAACAGGTGCGAGACAATACGCTTGTCATTGGTGCTTAATGCCTCATGGTAATATCCAATTCCGTGAGACAGCGAGGCAGCAAGCGTCTGCTCTTGAATTCGGGTGAGAAGGGGCGCCAGCTCTTCGACATCCGCATTCAGGAACCGGTCTTCGTTGTCATCCATACCACAAGCCGCCAAAAGATCCACAGCTGTGGACCGGGTCTGCTTTCGGCTGGGCACAAAAATCAAAGCGGGCTTGTCGGGCGACAGTTGCAAAATGGATTGATAAGCTGGTCGGGACATCGCAAGCATCAGGGAGGGGAAATGAGGAATGGTGAAGGATTGGATGTGAAGTTCCAGAGGAACTGGTCGAGCATTGGGGCTGAAGTTGAAGATGGTATGCTTATTAGCACCAATCCACTCTCCAATGTCACGAGCGTTGGCAAGCGGCACACTTAATCCGACAATGCGCATTGCATTCTCGGTCTGGAGGGCAACGTAGTGCATACGGGAAACGACTACCTCGTAGACATAGCCACCGTAGCCACCCAGCATGTGAAGCTCATCAGCAATGAACAACTGTACCGTTTGGACGTTCTTGCGTCTCTGCCATTGCCGGGATAGCACGTCCCATTGGACGGGTGTGGCGAGAACAAGGTCGGCGCTTTCAAGAAGCTTCAAGTCGGCAGTGGTCTCCCCAGTAAGCTTGACAAGGGTTTTTCCACCACCAAGGCCGCTGAGTCGCTTCTGCCAGTCGGCGAGGCGCGAATCGACAAGCTCTTGGAAGGGAGCAATGTAGACTGCGCGGCCGGTGTTTTCAGTTGACCAGTGGCGAAGTAGAGCCAACTCGGCACAGACCGTCTTACCACTGCCTGTTGGTGCACCAATAAAGACATTGTCATCCGAATCAAAGACGGATTTGAAGACCTGGGTTTGAATCTTGTTGAAGTGCTCCCAGTTGGGATAGAGCTTCTGGTACTCCTCGCGCTTCAAAGCCTTGACAGGTGCGCGCTGCATATCCAATAAGGCGGTGTGAGGAGGGAATCGTTCCGGAAGGACTAGCTTCTGGAAAGATACGGCGATCTTTGTCTCAGAGTGCATCCAGCGATCGGAGATCAACGAGATGAAGTAGTTGGGGGGCATCGGCTCCGAGATGGGAACAGTAAATTCAACGAGGTGCTCGTTCATCTCGGCCTGAGCAAACTCACGGCGCAGGAGGAAGCGATCATGGAACAAGATCTCCTCACCATCGCAATCCTCCACCAAGATCCAGAAGTCTTGAGCATTGCCATGAATGGCATCATCCCAGACAAAGTTGGGAGTGAGGGTCAATTCGACACGAAGCAAGGAACGGGTGATTGGCTGAACCTGAGCCTGAACTTCAAGTCGCGGGAACTTGGAGACAAGATCACAAACGATACGTCCAGCCTTGGGCATACCAAGAAGCTCACCCATGCGAGGCGGATCCAAGTCAAAATAACTGGACCAAGGCACGTCGATCCGCTCGGCTTTCTGCAGAATGTCCCTAGGGCAGGTAGGGAATTGGCGCAAAGGGGACATTGTGGGCCACATTCGCTTCTCAGCCATCTTACAGAGGTCAAGCGCAGTCTTGGCCACAGATGTCCATCCCTTTTTCAAGCAGATTTCGAAAATGGCTCGGATGATACGACCGGCAGATTGTGTGACGTAGACCATGTCGGCCATCAGGGCCAATCCGTCCAGCTTCAGTCGAGAAATATAGGCCTGCAGCAGGACGTTGATCTTCGCGTGAGGCTCATCGATTGTCTCCTTAACAGGCACCGGTACTCGGCCCAAAAGCTTGCCCAGCTCCAATTTCTCGTCTTGGCGAACCGGGATGTACTTAAATTCATCACTTAGGGCAAAAATGCGGAACAGCTCGATGGTAGTAATGGATGGCTGAAGATGCTGGGAGTAAGTGAGCATGGAGTTGTGGCCAATGTAGTAGTGCGAAGAAATCCGACCAAGCTCAGTTGCCTGGAGTCGCCCTGTCTTCTTCTCGTACTTGACAAGTCCAGCTTTCTCAAGAACAGCAGCAGCGGAGTGAATAAGATCAACCCGCTTCTGTTCCAAGGCATCGTCATTCTCGTAGTCCGCACCCACGCTGTACAAACCCGGCGAACGAAGCATCCGAACGTAAAGGTAGGTGTAGCCTAACCATTCCACACCTTCATCTCGAGTGCGAACATTACCCAACACGATTTCAGCGTTGAGATTGTCAGCAAGTTTGCTCATGAGTTGAGATTCAATTGGCAATTGCATGTTCATGAGAGAAAGGTAATATTGGATCTCGGATTGAGAAGTGATGATAATACCCTCTCCAAACGTATCGTATTGAGGTCTACCAGCACGTCCGAGCATCTGCAGAACATCCTGTGGACTCAGCTCGACCCAGCTACCCTTCTCAGGAGAGTAAACCTGGGTTCCCTTGATAATAACAGTGTGCGCAGGAAGGTTGACACCCCAAGCCAGAGTGGCAGTACACACAAGAACCTGAATGCTACCATCGGCAAAAAGTGCCTGGACAGAATCACGATCTGCAAGACTCAGACCAGCGTGGTGAATACCCAGACCATAAGGCATAAGATCCTTGAGGGAAGCATCATCAACAGACTCGGCCTCCTCGGAGAGAATGGCACGGCTAGCAGCATCACTGCGAAGGATTTGTCCAATTGTTTCCATCTCAATGGCCTTGTCTCTGATATACTTGGCTGTCTTCGCTGTTTCCTTTCTTGAGTGGACGAAGATAAGCATCTGGTTTCGCTTTTGACCAACTTGCTCCAGAACCTTGTTGTAGCAAATGTCATTCATCGTCTTGAGCTGCTTAATGGCCTTCTTATCCGTAACACCGATGAACTCCTGCTTCAGGGGGCAAGGACGGTATGAGCCATCAAAATGGAAGACTCCCTTCTCAGGGTCGGCGCGCAGGAAGTTTCCGACATCGCGGTAGTTGGGAAGGGTAGCACTGAGACCAACAATTCGGACAGGATCACCAGTCTGTTCCACACGGCGAATCGTGCGACTGACAATGCTCTCAAGAACGGGACCACGGTCATCGTGGAGAAGGTGAATCTCGTCAATGACAATAAGACGGACCAGATTAGTGTAGCTAGTTTCGGATGCCTTTCTGGTGATAACGTCGTACTTTTCGGGAGTGGTGACAATTACCTGGGTGTCGGCAATTTGCTGCTTGGTGAGTTGACGATCACCAGTAAGCTCGGATACCCGGATACCGTATGGCTCAAGACGTTTGCCAAGGTTTCCAACCTGCTCTTGGACCAGAGCTTTGAGGGGGGAGATATAGATGATCTTGAAGTCATCCAGCATAATCTCTCCAGTTTCCGTGTTGCGATGTTTGCCAATTTCCCGCAGGATAGTCAGCATAGCAACGTTGGTTTTTCCAGAACCCGTGGGGGCACAGACGAGAAGGTTTCCGTCATCGTGGAAGGCTGAAGGGTAACACTTGGTCTGTACACGATTCAGCTCCTTGGAGCTTCCAAATCCAACGCGAGCCCAGTCAGGCAACTCGGTGGTCGGGATATTCTTCTCCCCAGCTTCCCGCTTGGCCTTGGGCGGCGGAACATGAATCTCCTCGTAACCCTTAAAAGTGCGCTTTGTTGAGCCCTGAGGAAGTTTAACATTAGGATTGGTCATGAGGTGATTGCCCTGGTGGAAAACTAGGTTCTCAAGATTGATAAGCTTCTTGGGCTGCAGGCCGCCGACCAAACCACCGTCAGTAGCTGGCTTCTGCTCTTCTGCTGGCGCTGAGGGAACATCGACGTCCATCAAATCCAGCTTCATCTTCTTCTCTGGGCGATCAGCGAGATCATCACGTGCAGACTTTCCGCGAATTTCATCCAGAATACCGCGATGACCAGCCTCGACCATTTGGCTTTCAACGAGGTTGCGGGCATCAGCATCTTCGGCAACCTGTCTCCAACGAGTAGCCCAAACGACCTTATCACGGTTTGTCACCAGCTTGGCGACAACCTCGGCATTCTCGTAGTCGAAAAGCTCCATCAAGTCGTTTTCAACGTCACGAAGAGCTCGTTCAGATCCATCCTCTGCCTGACCGCCAAGAACCTCCAGCGCTTGTTGGGTCTTCTCTTGTTGAATATGGGCATCCGAATACAACGCACCGATTTGCCGTTGTAGCCAGTAGGCGTCGATCTCGCGAGCGGAAACATTCAGTCCAGCTTTATCGCCAGCCTTATTATCACGGTCGAGACCACCATCAATAACCATTTCGTCGCCGTCATCCAGGTCTTGGGCTGGTTGATCCATGTCGGCTTGTTCTTGGTCGTCGGCTTCGTCCTCGTCGCTGTCTTCATCTCGAATTTCGTCAACTGTGCCTATGCGCTCTTCGTCTTCGTCTTCTTCGTCAAAGACAACGGCAACACCCTGGCGTTCGTCGAGTTCGGCGTCCGCATCGTCGAAGCCGCCATCCATATCCTCGTCCTCATCTTGTGCCTCGTAATCTGTAATTTTCTTACCAAGATTCACAAGCTCGTTGAACTCTTTCGGGTTCATGGAACTACCCATAAGATCATCAATCTCCTTCTTCTTGTCGAAATCCTTCAGATCTTCATCCTTGAGGTATTCCAAAACAGCGTCAGCGGCACTTCGAACGACTTCATGGGGCACGTCGCCAAGGTGGCTTCCGGTAATTGTGAGAATAAGGTCGTAGGTTGCTCGAGTCGCAGGTGTCCGAGGGCGGTATTTCAAGCCTTCAATGAGAGCATCGGCAGCTGAGAGAATACCTTGGCCTCGTAATTGTGCCGGCTGGCCGCGTCCGCGCTTTTTCTGCTCCCGGGACAACACATCTTCACCTTCGTGGATCGCACCCCGTTCGATTTCGGTCGGACCGGCCTTCTTTTTCGACTTTGGCGCATCGTCGCGTGCTATGCGTGAGCCCATCTCTCGGATTCCAATACGGCCTGCAAGAGACTCGGGGTCTCCGGTAGCCTCATCGGTGGATCGGCTGATGAAACGACGGTCCGCCTGGAGAACCAGGTTGGACATCGCCGAGTACTTATACTGAGAGATATTTTGGTCCGCCATCTTGGTGGTGTAGGAAATGTGTCGTTAAGAAGATTAAGGAAGAAAAGAGAAATGAGCAAGTCGCGCGACTTGAAACGGCTTAAATGCGCCGATCTAAAAGGCGTCCACGCCGCACGTCAAAAAGGAGGGATTGAGAGAATTCAAACGGTCTCACAAACCTGGCTCATCCTCCGGCCGCAAGTGAGAAGACTTGAATAGAGGGAGAAATGGAGGCCAAGGTTTCGTGTCAGGTTCAAAGCCAAGGAGAAGCAGCTCGGGAAGATTTCGGTGGCGAAGGCGGAAGAGAGGGGAGCTTCTTAGTTCTGCCGCTCTCCAGATGATAATCTCTCTACATGCGCCGTAACAATGCGCATAAATGGGCCTTCAATCTTCCGGTTGACTCGATCGACATCTTGCTCAGTAGTGGGTGCAGTACACATTCCTCGTGTACCAGCCTACAAATGCCAAATTCATCGAACAATATGCCACCATGCGCGTCGCGCTATAGTACACCCACGCGTATCTATCAACGCGACGCAATCAGAGATTCGAAGGGGTGCCAAAACCCAGGCCACCGTGAAATTGCAAGACCTCCCGCAGGGTGTGATCAAGTTGGACACGTATGATGATGGAGTTGATGATGCTCCCCGGTACCCGACTGTGGTTCAAGGACACCGCAATAATATGCAGAAATTCAAGAACTGTGTGATCCTGACCAGAGTCGGGGGCTTCTACGAGGTACATACGGTCGGCAAGCAGGAACAGAAACCTCGCTAACAATCTTGGATAGCTTTATTTCGAACAAGCCGAAGAGTTTGCGCCATTGCTTAGTTTGAAGCTCGCATCCAAGAGAACCAGCGCCGGGCCAGTTCCCATGGCTGGATTTCCCTTTTTCCAATTAGACCGCTTTCTTAAAATTCTTGTCCAGGACCTTAACAAATATGTCGCTATCAGCGAGGAGTTTGCCCATGAGACGGAAGACAAAGCTCGATCTGGAGGCTTATTATTTGATCGAAAAGTGGCCAGAATCGTCACTCCAGGCACCTTGATTGATGAAAAGTTCATCGACCCCTCCGAAAACAATTTCCTGTTGGCCATATATCTAGATATTCCTGCTTTGGAAGCCCAATCAAAACAACATGTTGACCCTGAGTCCTCTCAACATGTATTGTCCTTCATGCCTCAACGTGTAGGGTTGTCGTGGTTAGACCTTTCAACAGGAGACTTCTTCACCCAACTGACAACGGCACAAACGCTTCCATCTGCGATAGCCAGGATCGGAGCTCGTGAAATCCTTGTTGATCAGAATGTCCAAGATCTTATCGGGCAGGAGTTGCAGCAGCTCGTGGGACATGAGCATCGTCTTGTTACATTTTTTCGATATCCCGAAACATTTGCGCCAATGTCCGAATGGAGTACAATGCTTGAGTCTCCGATCCCGGAAGATACGCATGCAACATTTACCCCAGAAGAGGTGGCTGCGGGGTATAGTCTGCTGGAATACATTCGGGTGCAACTGCAAGGTTCAAATCTGAAACTTCAGCCTCCACGTCGGAGACATCTGGATGAGTCAATGAGCATTGACCGCAATAGCCTGAGAGGACTTGAAATGCTAGAAACTGCGCGAGATGGTTTTGGGAAGGGAAGTTTACTTCACGCGGTGCGCAGAACTTCTACCAAGAGTGGTGCCCGTCTTCTGCGCGATCGACTCAGTAGGTTCGGAAGGTCTATCTAAACTTTTCATTGCTAACATGTATTGCGAAGCTTCTCCATCCACATCACTCACGGCTATCAATGAGCGGCTTGATCTGGTCTCAATTTTCATCGAGAGCGAGGATCTTCGTGATAGCGTAATTCAATTGCTAAAGCGCAGCTATGACTCCCAACGGTTAGTCCAGAAATTCGCTATGGGCAAGGGAGACCCGGATGATTTGATCTGTCTCTCACGGGCCATCGAAGCCTCAAAGGGAGTGAAACAAGTCCTTTCTGACTATGAACGACTGTTGCCGCCCGAAACTGCATCGGATGCCAAAACCAGTCTCGCGTCAATGATTTCACGCCTTTATCTTGAAGGGCCCACTGCTCTTGCCGATAAGATCCTAGCCGCCATCGATGAAGAGGGCCTTCTCCAACAGCAGCGTATCCAGGACAGCACCGCTGCTGAAGCAGCCAGCTTGGCACAGGAGGTTACTATAAACGAAGGCACTTCGGATGACCTAGAGTCATTGCCAAAGAAAGTCAAAACCAAGAAAAGTGACAGGGCGGTAGCCGAGCCGGAGGCTGGGTTGATCGAGACATGGATCATGAGACGTGATGCGAGTGAGGGACTGAATGCTCTGCATACAGAGCTAGAGGGTTTGTTGGATGACAAAGTCGCATTGATCAAGCGACTTCGTGATTATGTAGGGTCTTCAGCCCTGAATTTGAAGTGGACTCCTGGTCTGGGTCATATCTGCCACGTAAAAGGGGCCAAAATTTCACAGGCGTCTCTGGAGGAGTTGGGAGTGACTCGAAATGTCTCGTCAACCAAATCTACCCGGTCATTTTACCTTCCTGCATGGACAGAACTAGGAACCAAATTGGACCGTGTCACAGTACGGATTCGACAAGAGGAACAGGCAATCTTTGAGCGTCTACGTCGTGAAGTGATCCTGAACCTTGTTAAAATCCGTCGCAATGCAGCTGTCATGGATGAGTTGGATGTTGCTTGTTCCTTTGCCACGCTTGCTCAGGAACAGCAAATGGTCCGGCCTATTCTCAACGAAGGGACCTCTCACAAGATCGTGGGAGGAAGGCATCCGACAGTCAAACTCGGCCTGGAGGAGAAGGGCAGAACCTTCGTGAGCAATGACTGCTTCCTTGGTGACCAGGAACGGATTTGGCTCATAACTGGTCCAAACATGGCAGGGAAAAGTACCTTCCTGCGCCAGAATGCTTTGATTACCATCCTCGCACAGGTGGGTTCATATGTCCCTGCAGCATACGCCGAAATAGGTATCGTGGACCAGATTTTTAGTCGCATTGGGGCAGCGGATGATCTCTTCCGTGATCAGTCGACATTCATGGTAGAAATGCTCGAAACTGCTACTATATTGAAGCAGGCTACCCCACGGTCATTTGTGATTATGGATGAAGTAGGCCGAGGCACGACCCCTGAGGACGGAACGGCTGTCAGTTTTGCTTGTCTTCACCATTTGCATTACCATAATCAGTCTCGTACGCTCTTCGCTACACACTTTCACGGCTTGGCGGACATGACACAGAAGTTTGAACACCTGGAGAGGTACTGCACTGACGTCAAAGAGACAAACTCTGGCTCATTCTCCTTTGTTCATCGTCTTCGCAAAGGTGTTAACCGGGAGTCGCACGCATTAAAAGTTGCCCAGCTAGCTGGCCTTCCTCGTGAGACCATTGAGTTGGCGACCATTGTGCGCCAGGAATTGAGGAACGAGATCCATCCACCCCAGTCTAAATGAGATCAATCTCTTTTGCAGGAATAGATGGAGTTCCTAGAAGTTTTTATGTATTCTTGAAATCGCTCGTTTCTTTTCTTTTTTTCCCCATCTGTCTTTGATACTCACATTCTCAAAGACGGCTTCAGTCATGTAAATTAGCTTGTACAATACCCGTGGATGTTTGTGTATACTTCCAAGACTCCATCCAGCTCCACGACATGTGAGAAGACAGAATTTACTTCGTCCTGCAAAAATTGAAAAAGATAAATTTTAAGGTAATTTAGATTGGAAGTCGGGACCTCGGGAGATGGATGGCTGGCAGTGTTATCTGGTTCCAAGAACGTATTATATATCCTGAGCAGGTAAGGGCCCGGGCCTCGACCAAGGATTTGTGCCTATCAACCACGGGAACACGGTCAAATGCCTGACCAAGTGCATCTGTTTATGGATAAGTGTACGAAACAGTGAACAAGGTGGAAAGCGGTATTATACATTTGAGAGGAGGTGAGTTGTCAATAATTTCAGTGTGACGGTAGAGAAAGATTGAGAAGCAAATAAAGATATGTAATTCGCTCAAGGCATATGGATATAGAACAAATAGATAATGTACAACTTCGTAATGATGTCGATCACTGTCGAGGATTCCTGGCTAAGAGGTTCCTCGAGGAATCTGTAAAGCTCTTGCTATGAAGCTCGTTTGCGGCATGCATTCCACGAAGACAACCACTCAAGTCCATTCGGGCTCCCTCATTTTCCATGCAAATGGTAGAGAAAAGACAGCTTGTGATTGGGACATGGAGCCTCCTCAATTCGACCAATCAACTAGCATCGGTGACTAGTGTCGGTTAAGAATTGTGCATAGATAAACTCATATTGAGATAACAGCAGAGTTTCGTGATGCTGGTAGTGTGCTAGTAGTGTAGCCGCAAGAGAGCAGGGACCCGTCGCTGCTTGGGAGAGGTAGACAATGCGCATTTCCATCCACCAGCACGGTCTGTGTTCGATGAACAGAAAAAGGGAGTGAAGAAAATCAGCTTGCATCTGGTCCCCGTGACTCCAGGCGAACCTTTTTCGCTCGTCGTTTCATTTCTCGTTTCGATAAGGGCTTCTCGGCTTCTTCGGCAACAGCCTCGGAGCCAATAGATGCCTTTCTCTTCAAATTATCAGCGCCTTTATCCTGCTGAGCCGTTGTATTCGACTTCTCAGTGCTTTTTTGGTTTGATGCGGTGTTCTCTGGATTGGCTTTCTCCCCGCCGTGGACAATGTCAACGATACCGCGCCAGCTGCTTCGCTTCAGCTTGGCTAGCGCAGTAACCTTCCGCGCCTCTTCACAGATCGCCTCCTTGCCGCGTTCTTGTGACAGACCCCACACACATGTTAGATTGATCACATCCCACGGAGCGCGCAGGTTCAAAGCCCTCCGAGCCTCACTTGACACGATAATACCACGGCCGCGTGTGGCCCGAATCAAGGCCATGGCATTCCCAATAAGATTTCGGCGAGCATCCACACCACTCCCCGTGACTCCTGGACCATAGGAGATCTCCAGACGAACGCCACGTGACACCGCAGCGGACAGCATCTTAAATTTGAAGTGGTATGGGAGACGCACCGAGAGATCAAGTGAGATCACATCGCATTCCAAGTTGGTACAGGCATTAAGGAGAGCCTTTTCGTTTGTAGGTCGGAGTGCGACCAAATCGTATATTTGAGTCAAATTGCTCAGACGCTGGTTCTGGGCGGGGTCTGAGAGAGTCAAGTTGAGGCGTGTCAACAGCTGGAGGGATTTAGGCGGGTTCGGAGGAAGAGGTGGCGGCGTGAGGCTGGGGGGAAGCTTCCCAGTGATTGTTTGAGACAAGGCGATGGTAGTGTAACCAACTTCAGAGTCAGGTCAGTACCTCATGTGGTCCAGAAGTATCCATGTGGTAATTAGGGCTGGCAGAGTGACTTACGTTCAGCCAGGAAATTCAGGGTGTGGGGCACCTCTGGGTCATCCGGGCTGTATGGGACATTGAGATCATAAAACATGATGTCTCTCGTCCTTGCAATATAAAGAGGCAGCGGTAGCCAGGTTTCATGGAGATCTTGAAGCAAAGAAATCCAGGTCACGAAATTGTCCGAAACAGGCAACTGAAAATCAGCCCGGCGGAAGGTTCCTCCGAAACACACAGCCTAACTGCTTTCAGACTGCTCTCCACACAGCAATCCCGTGACAAGGCGGAACAGGAGATCTCGCTCTCATAATAATATCTCCCCCTCCATTTCTCATTGCTTTCAGGACCGATCGATCGAACGGCTACGTTCGGGCTGGTCAGTTGCTGGGCCTTCTATCTCTCTACTTCCCGCATTTCCTTACATCGCGACCCTTCTCTACCTCGTCGCCCGGTCGCGGCCCCCGCCTAAAACCCCGCCGTATCAGATTTCGATTGTGGGCGGACTCGGAAGCCATCAGCGATTATCATGGCGCGTGTTTACGCCGATGTCAACGAGCACATGCCTCGGTCCTACTGGGACTATGACAGTGTCAATATTTCCTGGGGTGTGCTTGAGAACTACGAAATCGTTCGCAAGATAGGTACGATGAATCTGATTGGAGCCATCCCAACCCCGGAGAATGGTGGCATCACCTGCGCCCATGCCGGGGATGTGGGGTCCCTCTGATCGACCTCCTGCTGACCCCATCTATTTTAGGCCGAGGAAAATACTCCGAGGTATTCGAGGGCATCAATGTCGTCAACTATCAGAAATGTGTCATCAAGGTTCTCAAGCCTGTCAAGAAGAAGAAGATTAAGCGAGAGATCAAGATTCTTCAGAACCTCGCTGGAGGCCCCAACGTCGTCGCGTTGCTGGATGTAGTGCGCGATAACCAGAGCAAGACTCCTAGCCTGGTCTTTGAAGCCGTCAACAACACCGATTTCCGGACACTGTACCCCCGCTTTACGGATTATGACGTGCGCTTCTACGTTAATGAGCTGCTCAAAGCACTTGATTTCTGCCACAGCAAGGGTATCATGCACCGAGATGTGAAGCCTCACAACGTCATGATTGATCACGAGAAGCGCAAGGTTCGTTATTTGATATCATATCATTCAATATCTTTATATTCTGACTCTTTTCCAGCTGCGTTTGATTGATTGGGGTTTGGCAGAGTTCTACCACAAGGGCACTGAGTACAACGTCCGTGTGGCCTCCCGGTATTTCAAGGGCCCTGAGCTGCTGGTCGACTTCCAAGAGTACGACTACTCTCTGGACATGTGGTCACTCGGTGCGATGTTTGCCTCGATGATCTTCCGCAAGGAGCCTTTCTTCCACGGCAACAGCAACTCGGACCAATTGGTGAAGATCGCCAAGGTTCTTGGAACCGAGGAGCTCTTTGAGTACCTGGACAAGTACGACATCGAGCTTGACCCTCAGTACGACGAGATCCTCTCGCGTTTCCCCCGGAAGCCCTGGCACTCGTTTGTCACCGCTGAAAACCAGCGCTTCGTCAGCGACGAGGCCATCGACTTCCTCGATAAGCTCCTGCGCTATGATCATGCCGTATGTAACGCTAAATCTTAATCTGAATATTATTTACTAACACTCGCTACTAGGAACGTTTGACTGCCCAGGAAGCCATGGCACACCCGTACTTCGAGCCCGTCCGCGCTGCTGCCCGCAACAACGCATCCCAATCCTGAAATTCTTCGGTGCTATGACGATGGCTTACCTATGCACTTCCTCCTGTTTTCCTATTTCCCTCACTCCATATCGCCTTTACGCTGCCATCAGAATAAGCACCCTGACCTTATGGACCTCTCCTTTTATCTGAGTTTGACCGCTACGTCGGTGCACGATCGAGAAAACGGAAGGAGAACAATGACGCAGTCACCTGGCTATGTCTTCGCTAGGCCTTTCCCCCCTCCCAAGTGAAGAGTGGCTGCAATGGGTGACCAGACTCCCGAATGGAGACGACGTTGATGACAAGACATGACCTCTAATCTTCTTGGGCCCATCAAGCCTACATAGCCTCGGTTCTACTGGCGTATTAGTGAGCGCAATAAATCAGTTGACGTCTTAGAGCGGGAATGGCTTCTCTTCCATGCTGCCTTATTGTATAGCGCATTTCCTTGTCCCCATTTCTCTTCTTTCCCTCGCCGTTGGTCCGGTGTTCTGGTTTTATTCATGCTGTTTAATCATTTCTTCGTATTTACCCCTTGATTTTGCTCCTGCAATCCGTTTTCTCCCTTAATGCACAGTTCTTCTGGAGTGATGGGGTTGGGAGGTATTTATGTTGCTGACCGCGTTCACGAGGGATTTGAAGAGATAAATGCATTTCAGCTTTCGAAACTACGAACCTTCTACGTAGAAGCACTTTATTGAGAGAAACTCTCTATAAAAGCATCAAAAAAGATAATATGTAGACTGTAGAAAGCTTCAGCTGTATAGATCAGATCGCCTGTTGGCACCAGCGCCATCACGTGAGATCGCGCTCCTATTTTCCAATCTCCAAAGAAAACAAGAACGCGATTCATTAAAAGGATTATGCGACAACGGGGATATTCTTCCACTAATTGAATCAATGTTGGATGTATATGTTTCTCCCATACTCATTGAGTCATAGTCCTGCACGTCTCGGGGTCTCCACCGATCCTCAGTTGAGCCCCGCCTTCTCATTCGTTGCCTCTGCGTGGGAAATTTAATTTGCCCGCATTTCGCACAACCACCCCTCCTTCTTGTCCGCAACTCCCTCAAGATACTTATCAGGCGATTCGTGGCGCGATCGGCGCCTTGGAGATTCCCTCCGCAATATCGATCATTTTCTAGGATGGCTCAGAACTCTGCCCAAATCCCCAGTACGTCCTCCCCCACCACTCGAAACGTGACTCATCCTCCTGTGGTTGCATCACTAACACTCGTTGATAGCTGGGGAGTCCAATGCCCCCGTCGCTCAGCAACCTCAGGCTGAGGGCGCTCAGGATGCCTCCGGCGCTCCTAAGGTGAAGACCGAGAAGGAGCGTATGTTAACCCCGCCGGCCCTTCGATCGATTTCCTTTACCCTCCGATAATTCCACATACCATGACGATACAAGACGAGCGGCTGACATTGTGATGCTTCTTTAGTCGAGCGCGAGCGCAAGAAGGCCGAAAAGGCGAAGAAGTTCGCTGAGAAGCAGGCCAAGGCTGCTAGCAAGCCCGCTGCTGCTCCCAAGGCCGACAAGAAGGTCGCCAAGGTTGAGAAGGAGAAGACCGCAGATGCCTACGACCCCAAGGTTATTGAGACTGGCCGCCTCGACTGGTGGGAAGAGCAAGACCTCTTCAAGCCCGAATGGGGTCCCGATGGCAATGTCAAGCCTGAGGGCTCCTTCGTCATCCCCATTCCTCCCCCGAACGTTACCGGCTCCCTGCACATGGGTCACGCCCTGACCAACGCCCTGCAAGACACCATGATTCGCTGGCAGCGTATGAAGGGTAAGACCACACTGTGGCTTCCTGGAATGGACCACGCTGGTATCTCCACTCAAAGCGTTGTCGAGAAGATGCTCTGGAAGAAAGAGAAGAAGACTCGTCATGACTTGGGACGTGAGGCTATGATTAAGTTGATTTGGGACTGGAAGGACCAATACCACGCCAACATTAAGAACGCCCTGCGCAGAGTTGGTGGTTCATTTGATTGGTCTCGTGAGGCCTTCACTATGGACCCCAACTTGTCCGCTGCTGTGACTGAGACCTTCGTTCGTCTTCACGAGGAGGGTATCATTTACCGTGCTAACCGTCTGGTCAACTGGTGTGTGGCCTTGAACACCTCGCTTTCTAACCTCGAGGTGGAGAACAAGGATCTTGAGGGCCGAACACTTCTGGACGTGCCTGGTTACGATAAGAAGGTCGAGTTTGGTGTTCTGACCCATTTCTGCTATGAGATTGACGGCAGCACAGAGCGCATCGAAATTGCTACTACTCGTCCCGAGACCATGGTCGGTGATACTGGTATTGCTGTCCACCCTACTGACAAGCGCTACGGACACTTGATCGGCAAGAATGCTCGCCACCCCTTCATTGACCGTCTTATGCCTATCGTCGCCGATGAGGGTGTCGATCCCGAATTCGGTACTGGTGCCGTGAAGATCACCCCCGCTCACGACTTCAACGATTTCAACCGTGGCAAGCAGCACAACCTTGAATTCATCTCCGTCATGAACGACGATGGTACCTTCAACAAGAACGGTGGACCTTTCGCTGGCATGAAGCGTTTCGATGCTCGTTACGCCGTCATCAATGCCCTAAAGGAGAAGGGATTGTATGTTAAGTGGGAGCACAACCCCATGAAGGTGCCTCGTTGCGCCAAGTCGAACGATGTCATCGAGCCTATCCTTAAGCCGCAATGGTGGATGGCCATGGAGAGCCTTGCCGGGCCTGCTATCAAGGCTGTGGAGAATGGTGACATTATCATCCGCCCCGAGAGTGCCGAGAAGAGCTACTTCCGCTGGATGCGCAACTTGAACGACTGGTGTCTGTCCCGTCAGCTTTGGTGGGGTCACCAGGCCCCCGCCTACTTCGTCAAGATTGAGGGCGAGCAGGGTGATGACAGTGATGGTAACCTCTGGGTGACTGGTCGCACCGAGGAGGATGCCCGCAAGAAGGCCGAGGCCAAGTTCCCCGGAAAGAAGTTCGAGCTGGTGCGTGATCCCGATGTTCTGGATACCTGGTTCTCATCGGGTCTGTGGCCCTTCTCGACTCTGGGATGGCCTCGCAAGACTCATGACTTCGAGCAATTGTACCCCACCTCGGTTCTGGAAACCGGCTGGGATATTCTGTTCTTCTGGGTCGCACGTATGATCATGCTTGGTATCAAGATGACTGGCCAGATTCCCTTCAAGGAGGTGTACTGCCACTCTTTGATCCGTGATTCCGAGGGCCGCAAAATGTCCAAGTCTCTGGGTAACGTCATTGATCCCCTGGATGTTATGGAGGGTATTGAGCTGCAGACTCTTCACGACAAGCTGTTGCTCGGTAACATGCCCGACAAGGAGATTGCCACTGCTACCAAGTACCAGAAGAAGGCCTTCCCCAAGGGTATTCCCGAGTGTGGTGCTGATGCCCTGCGCTTTGCCCTTGTCTCCTACACCACTGGTGGTATGTGATACCGTCCCTCCTGCTATAACATTCAGCTACTAACATATTCTCTCTAGGTGGCGATATTGCTTTCGATGTCCAGGTTATTCACGGATACCGTCGCTTCTGTAACAAGATTTACCAGGCTACTAAGTTCGTTCTTGGTAAGCTGGGCGACGACTTCAAGCCCCAGGCTAAGGTCACCAAGACTGGTCACGAGTCTCTGTCCGAGCGCTGGATTCTGCACAAGTTCAACATGGCTGCTAAGGAGGTGAACGAGGTCTTGGAGAACCGTGAGTTCTCCAGCGCTGCCAACATCATCTATCAGTACTGGTACAGCCAGCTCTGCGATGTGTTCATCGAGAACTCCAAGTACCTGTTGGCCGCCGATGCTTCGCCCGAGACTCAGGAGTCCGCTAAGCAGACCCTTTACACCGCACTGGAGGGTGCTCTGACTTTGATCCACCCTATCATGCCCTTCGTGACCGAGCACTTGTGGCAGCGTCTGCCCCGCCGTCCTGAAGACAAGACCATCTCAATCATGCGGGCTAAGTACCCCGAGTACCAGGCCGAGTTTGAGGACCCGGCTGCCGAGGCTGCCTACGAGCTCATCCTGAACAGCTCCAAGGCTATCCGCTCGATCCTGGCCCAGTACGACGTCAAGACCAAGGGCGATGTCATCATCCAGACCTACGACGCCACTAGCCAGCAGACCGTCTCGGAACAGATCACCACCATCAAGTCACTGGGTGGTAAGACTCTGGGTGAGCTGTCCCACCTCGGCCCCGAGAACAAGACCCCACCGGCTGGGTGTGTCGTGGCTGCCGTTGGCGCCGAGGCTGCTGTCTACTTGCGTGTGTCCAAGGAGGTTGCTCTGGAGCAGGAGGAGAAGGCCAAGGCTGCTCTCGAGAGAGCCCGTGAGACCGTGCGCCGATCCCAGACCATCATGAGCGCTCCCACCTGGAAGGACAAGGTCAAGGTTGAGGTCCGCGAGCAGGAGGAGAAGCGACTGCGTGATGCAGAGAGCGAGGCTGCTCACTTGGAGGAGCAGATCAAGGAGTTCGAGAAGCTTCGTCTTGAGTAAACCGCTTAATTGGTCTATAGAGTAAAAAGTATAACCCATGAATGGATATCCATTTCTTTTATTTCAATATTATCTTCATCAATTGAGTTTTTTGTTGGGTAAATAGTAGTGTAGTAGCAGTGTGCCTTGATATCAATTCTTGTGGTGGATCCTTATCGATAAGGATGCCAAGCCTTTCCCCCAAAACTTTTCTGCGTTTTTTACTCCGAGTCCTCTTCAAGAAACCACAGCCCACCATCATGTCGCTGCGTGAAATGTACGTTTGCGAAAGTCATCCAACCATTGCCTTGTCACTAACTTAGCTCTTTTAGTAAAGCAAAGAACCCGCGCACTGCGCGTATCCTCAAGGCGCGAGAGCCTCAACTCATCGAGAACCCGAAAAAGACCCTACTGCTGCACGGCACCAAATGTCCTCAGGCACTTGACACCGTCCTGAAGACATTTAACTCCCTGACCAAGCCCAACTCCGTGCTTTTCCACAAGAAGAATGCTAATGTTCACCCCTTCGAGAACACCGAGAGCCTCGAGTTCATGGCCAACAAGAACGAGTGCGGATTGGTAGTCTACGGAAGCAGCAACAAGAAGCGACCCAACTGTCTTACACTTGCCCGAATTTTCAGCTCACAACTATTGGACATGTGTGAGCTGATTCTGCTGCCGGCCGCTGAAGCTGGTGATATTCCCCCCATCAATGAGCTTGTCATGCACGTCGGCTCAGGACTGCGCCCAATGATGCTCTTCGCCGGAAGCCCTTGGGAAGACCCGACCTCCACATCTCACGTTATGCTCAAGAGCTTTTTCTTGGATATGTTCAAGGGCGAGGAGACCGACCGTATCGATGTCGAGGGTTTGCAGTACGTTTTGATGGTTGCCGCTGAGGAGGCCCGCGACGGTCTGTCCCCCGTTATCCACCTGCGGTGGTACAAGGTCGTTACCAAGCGCAGTGGTCACAAGCTGCCCCGTGTGGAGCTCGAGGAGATTGGTCCCAAGTTCGATTTCAAAATTGGACGGATGCGTCCTGCTGCTGCTGATGTCATGAAGGAGGCCATGAAGCAAGGCAAGCGACCTAACGAGGAGGCGAGAACCAAGAAGAACATTGTCACAGATGCTGTTGGTGACAAGATTGGTCGCGTGCACTTGGCCAAGCAAGATCTGGGCGGTCTCCAGACTCGTAAGATGAAGGGTCTGAAGCGCCGGGCCGGCATGGAGTCGGACGAGGATGATGACGAGGAGCTGGAGATGATGGATGTGGATGATATTTTGGAGGAGGAGGAGAGCCACAAGCGGGCTCGTACAGACTAGACCTGATCTACTTGCATGTTGTAACTTCTTGTCAAGGCGTTCTCTTTGGGCCGGTTTAGGGTTTGTGCTTTTTCGACTGCAAATCTGCAGGATATCATGTACCGTCATGGAAAAGTATGTTCTATATTTGACTGTGACCACCAATACAGCCACCATTTATTCTTCCTAAAAATCTATACAATTTTCAAGGTTCATAATCCACGTGAAGTGCATCAATAAAACGTGTTGTCCACGTGACCATGACGTCGGCCGCTCGGCATCGTCTCACATGCCGAGGCCCTTTTCCTCGCGCTGGTCCGACTCAAGTGCCGTCCCCCTCCATACCCTCATTTATTCTTCCCCTAATGACCCTTAACAACCTTTGGACTTGTCGCAGTGGTGATATCACCAAGTAGTCCCCTTCGTCTACGTTCGACCTCCCGAGGTCCCGCGACGCCATGGATACACTCTTAGTGAGTACCTGTCCGCCTGAAGCACATGCAGATGTACAATACTAACAGATGGTACTATCAGACCCAACTGGACGCCCTCGTCCTCAAGCCCGAACTTGCACCGTTCTTATCCCTGATTAAAGGTGCCCGCAATGGTATCGTCTACGGATCAAAAGTGCGGTTTCCGCATGCGCTGGTGTATGTGACCCAAAAGCTCTTGAACTGGGCAGATAGTACGGGGAGACAGACCGAAACTGACATTTGTATCTTCGCTCAGTATGATCTTTTTGTTCCGATCAGGATCGTAAGTACAGCCGCTTTCCTCGTTATTCCGGCGTGCAAGTTTCCCGTCGGCTAACGGAAACAATCTATAGATTCCGAGAGAAGGTCAAGCTTGTTTTGAAGGCAACACGACAACATGCACGGAATCTTGCCACCTTTGCGATCATATATAAATTCTCGATGATCGTCCTCCGCAACATAAATCCCTCGGGCCCAGCAAAGGAGGGCCGATACGATAGCTTCTTTGCGGGCTTGCTAGGAGGATATGCGGTCTTCGGCCGACAGCCAGGAAGCGTCAGCCAGCAGGTATGAAAACGAAGCCCGTGAAGTATTGGGTTGCATGAAATTATCGATACGGGAAGCTAACTCCTCTGAAGATTGTTATCTACATCTTCGCTCGCGTGATGCTGGCCCTCGGCAAACTCGCCGTCGAACCCAACATGCACCCCCTCTCCCCTCTCTTCACCCCCGAAGCCCGGGCCAAGATTTACGATCACGCCTGGCCCGCATTCGCCAGTTGCAGTTGGGCCCTTGTCATGTACATCTTCCGATGGTACCCTGAGACCCTGGCGTCTAGCTTACGGAGTAGCATGGTCTACATGTATGTCGCCCCCTTCGCCTTATTTTTGCTCGTCATTTGTCATTTTTGCATCATGCTAATCTATATGACCGTACAGCTATGAGGACTCAGACCATTGGGACTCCTTGCGAAACCTGCTCCTTCATAACAAATGAGCTACCAACGAAGCAGCACGGCGATTGGCTACTGGCGGATCGCGGACATTGCTCCGAAGATCATACCTTTCATTGGAACATCCTTATTTCATTATTATCCAACTGGTTTTGGATAGCGAACGGCGCATTGAATGGAGTTTTGTTTAATCTGGAATACAAGATGGTGTGCGTTCTTCCCAGGTTGCTCTCATCTTAAATCATCCTGTATTATGAGACATGGACCTGTACTTTCTGCGTGATTCTCGTTCTATGAACAGGCTAGCGATAAATCTTGAATGCTACATATTGACAAATAATCTTGCTGCCTCTACGTAGTATTCCTAGTGTTCACATAGTAGGTAGAAGTATATAGATTGAAAATGCATTACTAAATTGAAGCAACAGATAAGTCAAAACACTCAAACAAACGCACTAGTCGGCCTAGGCCCTAATGCACTCTTCTCATAAGCCATATCAATCATCTTCATCTGATTCAACGAATCATCCCCAGAAACCCAATACTGCGTCTCCCGGCCCTTGACGCGATTCACAAATTCCTCAAGCTGATACCGATAAGACATCCACCAAGCTTCACCAGGTAAATCCCCAAACTCCGCACCAGCATCCCTGTAGCTATACGCCTTGTGCGACTCAGACTCAACCCACGCTTTCACTCGCACCCCCTCAGACTTCTCACGGATAACGTAAGAGTCCTCCACATCAATCCGATGCCAAACAATAGCATGAATAAACCCATGCAACGTGACCTTGCGAGTCCGCACCTTCTCTTGCGTCTCAGGGATCGTCTTATCCACCACCACGACCTCTTTCATTGTAACCCTTGCCTCAGAAGGTTTCCATAGGATCGATCCTCGCATGGTAGTCATCGCTTCACCAATCCCACCATTCGGAAAAGCGAACTTCGCAGCAAATCGGTAATCACATCGATCGTGGACACCATCACCGAAAATACTAGTCTGGCATTCCAGACACTCCGTCGGTTCTGCACCAAAGATCATCCGAAGTATACTGAAGTTGTATGTTCCCAACATCATCATACTACCACCAGCAAGATCGTAGTTGAATTCAATCCCCTCTTTATCGGTGATTAGCGCCGGAACCATCGAGTCCGTATGGACATGCACGACGGCGGCGGGATCGATGAATGACCGGAAAAGCTGCACGACTGGATGAAAGCGGTTATGGAATGCTTCCAGTAGAACGGGTGCATTGGGCAGTGATAGCTCCGGGAGATTGAAAAGGATGTTGGCTTCTGTCGAGTTGGAGGTCGACGGTTTCTCGAGGAGGACATGTTTCCCTGCACGAATGGACTTTACAGCCCATTCGAAGTGGAGGCTGTTTGGCAATGGGATGAAGATTGCGTCAATCTTCGGGTCTTCTAGGATATCTTGGAAGAAATTTGTTAGGTATATCTCGAATTATATTGAGTTCATGGATATCTTGCCAGACGGTCTTGATGTACCCTGGTATGAGTCCCTCACTTCGGGGATACCATGCTTCTTGGCAAATTCCTCGGCGCGAGCTCGATCTCTAGCTGAGATGGCCTGCACAATGACTTCTGGGTGGGATTGAGCCGGGGTGATCAGGGCTAGGGGTCTATACTTGGTTAATAAGATACTTGATTGTGCTACGAGACTCGTACGCAATTTTCGCAGCTCCCAGGATACCAATGCGAATCGCGTCGCTCTTCTTCTCTACTACTGGTGGACTGAAGGCCGTGTAAATGCGGGCTATTGTTGAAGCCATTGTTGAATATCTGGTATGGCAAACAGGGCTAAGGAAAGTAAATGAAGTTACAACCTTAGAAGGCACTGTATAGTCAAGGCTGGTCCTGAAAAATAAGGATTATTTTACTTGGTTTTCTATTGATTTATATACTTAGAAACCATACTGGTGATATACTCGGACCGGGACAATACTGATGTTTCCGGGGCAAAGTTCGGCCGACGGAGAGGACAAATACTTCTGGGATCAGTGTGATTGGCTGTTCAATCCTGAAGGATTCGTAACAAAGGGGAATATTTCTCTTATCCTTAAGCCCAGGAAAGCATCTATGATCAAAAATCCATTGAAATTCAAGTATAATTTGTCTAAATTATCGATGGCGATTCCCCCATGGTTCGAGATCAGTAATCTCATATCCAGGAATATCAAACTCGCACTCCATAACGGGCCGATTCAGGTTCGATGGGTCCGACCACCACACAATAGCGTACATGAATTTCCGACATCGCTTTATAAACCTTCTAGATCGGAGTTGAGCATCATCCCAGGTTGCGTCAAGATTCAGAACATTATCATCAATAAAAGAGGGAAACCACACAATCCCAAGATCAGTACGACCGAGAATCTCGAGAGCTCGTATGCGCGGCTCGATATTTCTTTCCTGTTCAACTGGTCGCACGGGAGGAAGTCAATCGAATATCTGACGTGGTAGGCAGCTTAGGAAAGTCTTAGCGTCGGCCGGAATTTCCGCTTGACGATTGATCGTTTTTGCATCAAAGACCTCCCTGACGGTGTTTTTCTTTCGCATCTTTTCAGCAACCAGCGAGCAGAATTGTATCAGCATCATGCTACCCGCAAAGGTATGCACAGGCACATTGTGTTGGATGGAAGCTTCACTCCGGCCAGACAAAGTGGCCCAGAAGACCGGTAATTGAGATTCGACGGTACCGTTACCGGAGCTCAGCTCAACCGGCTTGAAGTTCTTCATATGATTCAACGTTCACTGTCGAACTATGGCTTTCTGGGTCTTCCCCGAAGAAGTGGTGGGGAATGTCTATTGACCAAGGTCGCTCTGGAGGTGCAAGAGCATAGATGGTGCAAACCCAGCACCTAGTTCCGAAACAATTTTGCATGTAGCTCCGCTTTTCGAGGGAAGCCTTGATTATTGTGAAGTTCTGTACAATAGCAACTGGGATTTCCCCAGCTAAATCATCAGAGTTCCCATCACTTGTGCCTATTTGAACAGTCAGTAGGCTCGCAAGCTTGAGACTTTCTTCAATTGATCAAAAGTCCAGGATGGGCTATCTCCAGAGATTGTGTTTGCTGCCGAAGACACTGCAATGCAATGTGATCCGAGTACTTCTCAGCTACTTTAAGCAGAAGAGAGCTGAGGGTTTTGGTGGACGCTTTTGAGTAAGGTCCCATGTTTCGGCCAACTGTGGCAGTGGCTCTGAAATCGAACCCATGACAATGTTGGCTGGTTTGACTCGGAGATTTATGCGTGACAACTGAGATCATGACGGACATTTCAATATTTACTTCCATTCTTTACGCCTGAATATAGCCTAGCATCAGAATAACCACCCTTTTTCCTTCTCTTTGCTGATTTTCTTTCTCCAAATCATCAGGGCTGCGAACGCCACTAAGTAAATAAATATGGAGTAAATACCTCTGTAAGCTGTATTGCACAATGCATTAAGTCCAAAGGATCCTCTTTCACGACGGAAATACACGACATCAAGTCATGATTCGGTTGGACTTGTAAGATTAGATTGCGCTAGTGGATTTTAACTTTATAGTGGAAAATCACGTACCCACTCTCGTGGATCTCTTTCTTTCAGCTTGAATCCACTTCAGGCTTTGAGAATAATCATCAAAGCGGGTCAATTAATCCAAAAGAAAGAAATACGGCATTTGTTGTTGCGATATGGCGGTGCTATATACTATGCTGGGTTAGTGATGGGCCTGATTAATGTGCATATGTACGTGATAGATCCCTACGGGATCAACTCAGCATCTGCCATGGTAGCTGTCTCGTTGGTGCCAGGTGCAGTCTCTGGTGCTATGTTTCCCCTTTTCGGAGCGAATCTTTATACGGCTATTGGGTATGGATCGGGTAATAGCGTGATGGGATTCATAAGTATTGGTCTTGGGCTTCCTGCTCTTGCTGCGGCAATACGTAGCGATCATGAGGGTCAGTTTCCCAATTAGGGTATTAGTCGGATTTTTAACCTGGCAGAAAGCTCAAAAATACTGGAATTACCCATACAGAGAAAAATCAGTAAACAACTGGGGATCAGGTGGTTTTGTTGTTTTGGGCCTTGATATTAAAGTTTTTTTACAGCCCATTACAGAAACTCGTAAACACGGTGAAAAGGGCGGTCAAAACAGCCCAAAAAGGTGGGTCATAACCAGGTAGAATTGACCAATTAGACCATGATATGCAACCGACCCTCATGATCGCTACATATTGCCGTAGTCAGGCGTGGACCACCTCGATCCTTCGGTTGCGTGCCGCTAGAAAACTGGTGGCGGAGATTAGCACAGCTGAATACGAGAACAGAGTTCAAGGACTTATCGGGCATATATCTATCAAGGTGGTTGTTAAGTCAAATATCCCCTTAACTTAAATTTGCGGAGCGACACGCATATTAGACTGGGGCTTATTTACAGATATTCTCCTGTCTATTAAATCCCACGTTCTTGAAAAAAATGAATAGAAACAGAAGGACTGACAATATGGATTTGAAAGATTCAAAGTTCCGAATTCTAATGCTTCACGGTAAGAGCAACAATGGTACACCATAGATTCGAAATTACCTTTACTAAACAGAACATAATCCAGGCTTCGCCACAAGCTCATCAGAATTCCACGCAAAATCAAGCCGTATTAGAAAGCGCATCACCGAGCTGCTAATTCCAGAGATTCTTCATGAATTCCCAGACGGCATCGAGTTCCTCTACCCCGACGGACCCTATATTGTGGAGCCCCCGTCAGGATTCGGCGAGAACGACAACACCGACCATGCATCATCCCCCGCAGAGATCCCATTTCGAGCGTGGTGGTATGGTCTAGACACTGTGAGCAAATACCGAGGCATCGAGTTCTCACTTTCCTGCGTGGCGAAATACATCCGCGGAAGACCCATTCATGCCATCGTTGGGTTCTCACAAGGTGCATCGCTAGCAGGTATGGTCTGTTCCATGCTCGAAAGCAAGAATAACCCGGACAAGGTCGCTGCTATCCGGTCGCAGAACTTACCTGTCGATGAGTATCTACGTCTACCCGGTCAGGAGAGTTTAAGATTCTTGATTGGGCTGGGGGGATACTGTGGGACATTGAAGTACTATGGGAGCTTGTATCGGTGGCCGATGCAGACTCCTAGCTGTCACACGATCGCTGAATTCGATGCCATGGTGGATCCTTGTTTTACGGTACAATATGCTCACAGCTTCTGCTCTTATGAGCTTGTACATTATTATGGATATCATTATACGCCCAGGGACCGCGCGAGTGTGGAATCACTTGCCCGATTTGCCCTGAGGAACTGTTATGCGGAACCTGCTGCATCTCAGTTTCCGCCTGTTGCTGCTACATCAAGTCAATCTTCTAGCGACGGGGATAGTTCGATCGTGATGAAGGCTGATCGATCTGCAGGAGCATTTCCAGTCTTGACACGGTCGAGGAATATTGCTTTTCCTATCAGAAATATACGGCTTGCCCCGCGCAGAGCATACCGACAGCCTAGCTATGGCAGTCCAAAACTGCAGTCGATGGTATTAGCTATATGATCTTACTTTCCAAATCGAAACATTCTTTCAATTGGAGAATCTGCGATGCAAAGGAAAACCCAATCGGTCAACTACGAGTCAGCAGAGTGTTGAGATTCAGAGCCAATGCTCCATTGCCCTTTCGAAAGATCTTCTCGTCGAATCACCTTAGATGAACAAGAAGGCCAGCCGCCTAAGCGGAGCCCTTGGGCGATAGTGGCTCGGACTTGCTCTCGCTCCCTTAAGTGGGACTGGGAGGGAACTAGTGATTGGTGGGGCAGAACTTGGGGTCACAATCTGGGCAGCATGTCTCGTGCTCTTGCAGATCCATATGTAATTGTTATCTGCAGACTTGAACTGGCAAAGGGTCGGGTCGACCAGATGGTATAAGGGGGAGGAGGATGGGGGGGGGGGGGGGGGGGGGTATTTATAAAGTAACACAAAAGGTTTATAAAAGCTATAAGTTAGTAAGCTGTTATTTGGTAGCATTGCTGGTTTCAAGGTTATTGCACGCTACTTGTGCGACATCAAGTCATATATCCGTTGTGGTAACTTATTGAGAGAAATTAACATATTTTAGTTCCATTGGCCGATATTTGGCACGAATAAGAAGAATAAAAGTAACAATAATACAAATGGGTATGAGAAAGCAAACATGAAAAAAATCCGCTCAGATACAATCATAAGACATTCCCCAATCTAAGAATAATCATCAATTCGGATAAAAGGAGATCATGAAAGCAACAGATTGGACGAATATCGAATTCGAAGACAAGACTGCGCTTGTATCTAGTGGGCATTGTTTCCATCGATATCCACCAGAACCTTCAAATTGCCATCCATCCAGTCGACAGTGTCGGCGGATAGAAGAGCGAAGGTCCAGTCTTTGTCGTTATCAACTGGGATGAGACCATCCGGAAGCCAGACCTTGACCTTCCAGGCTGCGGTTGCGGCATTTCGGGCTTGCTGAGCAACGGAATCATCATTGTCCTGGCCTTGCAAGAAAGGTAGGCCGGGAATTTGGCCCAGGTAGCGGCGAAGAATAGCCTGTTTGGCAGAGTCGACGGTGGGCAGCTGATCAGCTGGTAGATCAATTCGGGGGAGAATGCGTTTGCCCTGCTGTATGACGTTGATGCAGAGATAGGTCTGGTTGTTGGTAGTAGAGGAAGTAACATTGTTTGTGTTTTGGATGGGAGCAGGTGGTTGCTGATGGAACTTGGCATCTGGCATGGGGCCGTGGTTGTGCACTGCTGAAGGGTTCTGTCTAGAGACACTCTCGCCGATGATTCGCGAAACGTCACGGGTGATACTACTAGCACTATTGAGAGGGTTAATGACATGTCATATAATATTTGCAGAAGGGAACGTACAAGTCATCACGCGCGGGTGTGTTTCGTCCTCCTCCGATGCGCCAGTTCAGGTTTGCCACAGAGTCTGAGTGGATTATGCGATGCACGTTGGCGTCTTCGCAAGGGGTCGGGCACACTTCACCATCGTCGTGCATGACACGGTAGTGACTGTCAACAGCCGCCACAAGGCCACGGAATTCGGGTTGCTGAAGGCCGGACAGAGAGAAGAGGTTATCCAGCTCAAATTGTTGGTTATACATATCGTACGATTTGGCAAATTCGTGGTAGTCAAACGTGTATCCGTCCAAGAATAGGTCAGTCAGACCAAGATCCATGACGTTGGGAGGATCGAGGGAGTCATGATGAATTTGGACAGATGGAGCAGTTGGCATCGTTTGCTCCATATCGCCTGAGCGATGATCCTGATTCTGCAATTGAAGTGATTGCTCAGGAGAAAAGCGCGGACCGTTCATGTCTTGGAAGCTTTCGTTTGTTTGACGACGGCGACGATCATCTGTACCGCCACCTTTGCGAGTTTCAATCGCATATTGTCGCTGCCGTTCGTTGGTCACCATTCTTCGCAATAGAGGGATGACAAGCGAGATAATTTTTTGCTGATCACGAGGCCAGATGTAGGTTCGTGGGCCCATGCCTTCGTTTACAACATTCTCTCCGAAGAACCGATCACCATTGCCCTCAGCTTCGAGGAAGTGTCGAACACAGTTCCACAGGCGCAGCTTGACCATTTCGGTATCTCCTTTACCTCGCTGGCCTACACAATCCCGTCGCTCTGGGTGATCATCATTGAGCATGTATCCCTTCGCCGCGGCTTGGAGATGAAGGAAGTTTTCCGGTGACAATTCAAGCGACGCGAACAACTTCGACATTGGAGGACGAGTGTACTTCTTGTTACTGGATGGTTGACGGAATAGCGCGGCAGCAGAGTGTACACCAACCGCACGAGCTTCATTCAAAGACTGCGGCGGAACAGACCGAATGTCCATATTATCACCAGCGTATCCGTGTGAGCCTTGCTGAGATGCTTGCGCATGCTGTTGATTCCCGGAAAGACCGGCTCCAGCCAGCGCAGGGTCGAGGTTATCATCGTTTCGCTTTCGTTTTTTCGACACGGTGCGAGAAAGCCCGGCGCCTTGAGAATGGTCATTCGGGACTCTCAGATGTCTCCCGCTTCCCATACCAGTACCGAAGTTTGCATCACCAAATCCATCTTCAGCAAGATGCATGTCTGTGCCATAGCTGTCCAATTGTTGATGGCTGACTGCGGTGGCAGCAGCAGCAGCCCAGTGCGATAGGTCCGGGTCTTGATCTGCCGCGGCAGTGGCAGCTTCCACCAAGCCCGCAAGCTGATTATCACTCGCCGAATAACCGTTGTTTGAATCAAGATGGGCATTCGAGTTTGATTGGGGGTTGTGGTCGCCGAGCGAAGGAGGGTGTTGGTTCGAGTTTGAGGACATGTTGAACTATGGCGCACTGCGCAATATAGTGTGGTTGGGTTGGTGGTCACTTTATAAGCAAACCCGGTGTATCCGAGAACGCGTCGTTTTTGACTTCTGATACTTCTGATACTTCCGATACAAGCGCTTGGTCAGAGTATTTGTTTTCTGATCGGAATACTCTCAATTGGCAGAGCACGTTTGATATGGTGGAGCCGCAGTAGCTTTATCGGACGAAAGCTCGGTCGCGACTGCAAAAGATCGCGGGTCTCACAGCGAAGAGCCAGGAGGCTTCCTCACAACTGCTGCACCCCAGATAGGGGTGAGAAGTGCGTGGAAGGTTGATCGAGGCAAGGGTGCCTGGTAGCAGTTCGTTTTTGGAGCTATGAAGCTTTAGTTGATAAGAGCGCGACAAATGGTGTTTGCGTGGTTTGAAGAAACGACAGACAGTGCAAACCTTGCAGTGGGTTCTTGTGCTTAGGTAAGCGCTCCCGAATCCATCCCCTCGATGAACGAGATCCCCACCAGCTTGGAACTTCATTTCGTGAATTGACCTTGGGCACCATGTCTCTAAGGCGGCGGTTGAGGTACGCATGGCTAAACTGATATTTACCTAGGCTCTCACAGTATCTTGTTTTCCACAGTGAAGGCTAGTGAGGCCAGCGCTAGCAAGAATGTCTGGTGCAGTCATCTTTGGTCTCCGTTTCACAAGCTATGTAGCCCTGAGTTTCAGAAGCAGAAAAAGAAATTCTTTAAAGGACATATTACCAATCTATAATATAAGCTAAGTTGTGTTGAAACGAGGCATGGTGAAGTGCCGGGGGCACCACAGATATATCCGAGGACTACACCCAGCCAATCTGCGCACAAGGGGCTTTGAAGGACAGAAAGGACTTGTGCAACAATTCATAGAGTTGGGATAAGCAAGTTGAGAAAAAGAAAGAAATGGACAAATCAATTAGTGAATGGCTGTTCTAGAAAGGGTTACACTGCGCGATCTCAGTGTAACTGTGGAGCATGGTTCTAAGGTCAAAATGCGGCAAAGTCAACATTGGCAGATCTCCGATAAAGATCTGCAGAAATTTAAACCGTAGTACAGCATCCCGATCTTTACAGTCAGCGAAATCTGCAAGGCGATACAGAAGTTATAGGCTTGGAGATAAAGATCGGGGAACGGCGTAAGCCTTCCGCAATGCAAGAACCTACAAGGGCGATTGATCAGTCAGAAAATAGGTGAAGAAATCGCGCATTGCGGAGTTCATTGCCTCTGCAATTTAGTATAGACTTGTCATAACTACAAGTCAGCTTGCCACTGGAGGGGACTTGTATAGAGCTGGCATGAGTAAAGTGATCGGCATGGAATCGAAGATACTAAGGAGCAGCAAACATCATATATCAATTTTTGCTGTTATCAGTTCCGTCTTGCAACTGAACCTTGAGGATCAGATGTTTCTAGATGAACATCTGGTTCGAGTGTGGGTTTATACAGATCACTTTTACTGGCCCCACTGTGTCCACTATGGCCCGAAGTGGCAATTGTTGAGAATGTCTAAATCTAAAAGCTGTGGTCTTGTGATATATCAACACTGTTCGTACTCGGCAAAACCCCGCACCGGGACGGAACCCGAGGAAATCCCCCGAATAATAAAACCCTTGCTTCGGTTTATCGAACGTTGATGTTGACTTTCCCTTGTAAACTTTTCCCCTGGTTTAATTTCCTGTGGGTAGGACATATTGAGTTTGCTTTTTTCTTTTTCTGACGAATGGAAAAGGAATTCTTGAAGGATCATTAGAGATAACCATATAATTCAATACGTTCGGCTCTGGAAGTGGGTATAGCGATATGTCGATTCTGATGCATTGAGGCAATCTGATATGTCCAACCACAACAACCACAGAGTATGATATATCGGGAAAGGCTTTCTCATCCCAGATTTTGAGACAGCCTACTGCTGTCAATGCACCCCGAACCATGATTTTCAGACATGACAAGCAGTTGATCGGCAATGTTGATCCACCCCTTGAGATCAAACACAGCACTATCAATTTTCACGGCTTTTATTGACGTCAAAACATCATCCTGGCGGAGATATGCCTTAAACCCCATGCATAAGCCGCGGTATGATTGGTGGCGAGCCCGCTCTGACACCTCGGCGATGTGTCTATACGCAGTATACTTGGATAGATATGACATATCTCGGTGGATCGAAGTGGAGGGGGGCGGGCAGCCCTACCCTTGACCAAAAAGCCACTTTGCTATAATAACGGCCATTGCCACGCTATGATTCCAAATCATCAAAGTTTCTCTCTGTTCCTTCCGTCGCTTCCTTCAAGCCTCGCGAACCTACACAGCGCCTGTCAGCACGATGTCTTCTAACCAGACTTCTTCGGGGGTGGAGGGTGATTTTGATCACCCCAACGAGGCTTTGCGACGCTCTGTCAAGATCTCACTCGTATTTGCTTTCTTAATGCCCACAGTTGCTGTTGCCTTGCGCATCTGGGCTAGAAAGTTGAGTGGCTGTAGACTGTTTTTGGATGATTACTTGATTCTTATTGCTCTGGTATGACCCTAACGTCGGTGGGGCCGTTACACATTAGCGGGAGGGCTAACCGGACATCACCAGCTTTTCAAATATGGATGCTCCATTGGAGTCACAATGCGTGAGTGATTTGGAATTACCCGTGTTTCAGAATTGTGCTAATGGAAAGAATAGTTCTGTACAACGGGCTGGGATCCCACATGTCCATGGTCCCGGAAAAGAACCTCATCGTTTACTTCAAGGTATGCACTCCTTACATTCAGTATACGAATCCATGTGCTAATGTAGTCAGATTGGATGGTCAAACCCCTTCCTATACACACCATGCGTTGCTTTCATCAAGTTGTCTATTCTGGCGCTCTACAAGCGGTTGTTTGCAGTCAAGCACATGATCGTGGCGATCAATGTGATGGCATCGGTCGTTGTACTTTGGGCTGTTAGTATCATGGTTGCAGCGACACTGAACTGCATCCCTATCAACAGTTTCTGGGATAGATCAATCGACGGAAGATGCATTAACACCGCCAACTTCAACTACGGAATGCAGATTCCCAACATCATTTCCGACTTGATTATTCTCATCATGCCCATTAAAGTTGTGATCGGACTGCCGATTCCGAAGTCTCAAAAGATCCTCTTGTCTGGTGTCTTCCTCGTTGGTGGCTTGTAAGTTTCATCCACAATCCTTTCGTGGAATCCTCTGACAAATTCCCAGAACTCTAATCTTCGACATCGTCCGGCTATGGGTCATGATCGAACTAACCAAGGCTGGCCCTGACATTACCTGTAAGTCTTTAAAACCATTGACTCTTGCCGACAGCCCCCTTACGTGTCTACAGACTACCAAGCCCCAGTCGCCATGTGGACCTGTCTCGAGGCGGCCGTTGGTATCGTCGGAGCCTGTCTACCTAACTTCAGACCACTTTTCAAGTTCGGTAGCGGAGTCTGGACCCAGCTCCGATCTTCCCGTGCCTCCAGCAAGGCTCATCTCAACTCGGCTACGAATAACACTAGCTCCACCAATAGCATTTCCAAGCCAGCCTTGACCTCCCACGTGTCTGAAGAGGGTACCCAAGGTATCGAGGTGCATCGATACAGCAAGTACATGGACTGCGAAAAATAAGTCTTGCATTGCGGAGTCTTGCTTACGATGATGGAAAATGCGTTGAATGGAATATCAAGGCGGAATGTCTGGTATGAGGTGGACCTCGGGATTGAGTCACGGATGCACATTTAGTAGCTAGTTTATTTCTTCTATACCATGTTCTACATATTTACTTTTTAATAACCCAACGTTTCGATACTATTCGCCGATTAATTGCTCACTGCCCCGGCTTGATCCCATGGATAAACCTTTGAATGTTTCTGTGAACTTGTCGATAGTAGACGGTGCTCGATGAATGTTGAATGGTATGCCATTAAATACTGAGAAAAACATGGACAAGTCATTCTCAACCGTCTTAGGCATCTAGATCTACTGTAAACCCATGATGTTTAATATGTACATACATACTTCACTTCAGGTCATAGTATTGTTCAAATAGAACTATGTGTAAGAAGAATAGTATAGTGCTATGAAATTGAGGAGTAGCTAGCTAGATTAATGTTCACAAACAAAAAGTGGAAACAGACAAATGACAATCAAATCTAAAGAGTTTAAAGGATTCCCGTTCCAGCGGTGTCATGAAATAATAGCAACCAGCTATGCCAACCAACCCTACAATCATCGTAATGAGACTCAATGCAAGCAAATATAACGTGAAGGGCGGACAAACCTCGAATTTCAAGTCTTCCTTATCGGGAGAGCCACTTTCTGGGGGAGGTTCACTAATCAGGTCAAAAGGATTGACGTTGCTGTCTGCCATAAGCTCTAAGAAAGAAGCCAACGCAATCCGTCTCGGGTATGCAGTGTGATAGGCATCTCTTCTAGAATGTGATTTTTTATTCCAAATCATGAACTGAGTTTTTGATCTATGAGTTCGTCCCGGGAAAGCTCAAAGCCTCTCGCCTGCTCGTAACATAAGCAAGCATAGGTACAGTGGCCAACTGCCAACTTTCGTGCGGGCTTGTAAGGTGTTGTCGTTTGGCACAACATCCGCATTCTCTTCCACAACAGCCACCTTTTCCAGCACAATCCTCAACCAGTACAGGATGCATATACCAATTTGGGTTGGATCGCCATAGCTTCAATCCCCGCGTGAATGGGCTGTCTTTAAACTGTGACTTGACCACCCACAGCCGAAGTCCTCTTTTCCAGTACTTCTTTTGTAGTTGCTGTTTTTTTTTTTTCTAGCCATTCTTCCCTATCTTGTGGGTTCATTGTCTCTTGGTGGCGATCCTCTCCCTGGGCATGCTCTCGTATCCGTTCTTCGAACCATAGCAAGTCGTCATATTGAGGGTGTTCATGATTGTAAGCTCCGTACATTTGCCATGCGCGCCATTTTTGAAGCGCGTTAATATCTCCCGATCGCTCTAATTTGATCTCTTCCTGAGTGCTATTCCCCATTAGGGAAACGCAGTCGATAGACATTTCGATGAATTTTGAGTGCGATGAATTGGAGAACTGTGGTTGGCTCAGTTCTAATATATGATAGACTTAAACAAGATAGAAAAGAAGGAAAGATGGACCTGAGATATGCTTATAAGTATAGGTCGGGTCTCCTTCTGATAAGAGCTAAGCCTTTTCAGGACTAGTGTATTGCCATGACATGAGCATTGCAGCTCTGTGGGGATCTAGACCTAATGCAGTAATCCCATGGTACGGAGGTGTACCATTATCAAAGAGGTTGAAATTAATGGTCTAAGGTTTGAGAATATCTGGGATTCGTTCCGACCTGATCCGAAATACCACAATTTGAGGGGTTTCTAACTCGAAGACCTCAGCTCACCCGTCCCGGTTATGGAAATCCGACCCGGATTCAAGGGTCCTACATCGAGGGTTGCTTAAGTTCTGCATAAATATACCCTGGAAAATGAAGAGCATGGAATTTTAACGCAGTCCATTTATCCCACGTCTCGTGGAATTTAATATTATTCACTCAATTCATCTTGGCTTACCTTGACTGTGTATCTATCTTAAAAGCTGTTCTGTCCATGAATGTTCTTGTTGGGTGTTGGCCTGATAACCTATCAGATCTCTACCCTTTGAACAAAGGTGCTATCAACCTATCATAGCCGCCGCTTGATGTACAATTTGAATAACCTCTTCGGGCTTGCTCAAGAAAGGACAGTGACCAGCTTCTATAGTCTCTGTGTGGATCCTAGAGGTACCTTTTGCGTTTAATGCATCTCGCACCATGCTTTCCTGGAGCGGCAACATAATCGCCAGGTCCTGAGTGCAATAGACATATGTCATAGGTAGGTCTTTCCAAGGCGCGCCATTAACTGGACCTGATGCTGCAAGCCAGTTATGCGTCACATTGCTGCTGGCCAGCTCTTTTGCCTTTCCGATGTCGATGTCGTTATAGAAAGACTCGATGGCATTTTTCGCGGCCAAAGTGCCATCTTCGCTGATGCCGATGTCCACTTTGCACTGGAAGCCATATTTGGTGATCACATCTGACAGTGATCTTCCCGGCGGGATTAACCATGCAGTCAGATAGATAAGGTATGCAATCCCTTTGCCACTGTTGCGCGCGTAGAGATCCTGGGTTATAGCCTCCGACGCAACGATGCCACCATATGAATGAGCCAGAACTATGACCTTGTGACCTGAGTTGATGAGTTCTTGAGCAGCTGCTCGTACAGCCATTACATCCTGCTCGAGAAGAGCGGTGGGTGGCCTTGTATCACCACAGGTAGGCAAACGTGGGCAGCGCACGATGAACCCTGCTTGGATCAGACAGTGACAGAAGTCTTTCCAGGCCGAGGGGAGAAAATACGCCCCATGAACAATCAAAACCGCAATTTCCTTTGCCATAGTAAGGAAGGTGCAAAGCAGCTGTAGCTCTCATAGATTAACCCGTACTTAGAAATGTCACAGACCAGTACCTTTAAGTGCTGAAAATAGGCTTAGCACTAGTGTGACATAAAATAGTGCATATAGCAAGAGTCAAACGAAGTTGACATTGCTGGTCCTAGTGATAGGAGGACGCAGGACTTAGATCGAGGGGCTTGAGGGCAATGACGTATACGCCTCGGTCTAAGAAGGCCTGCTCTGTTCGCAGCTGCCAAAAGACGCGTAGCTAATTGGTGGTCGCAGGCAAGTGTAGCTTTCCGCCCCCACAATAAGCAAGATGAAGAGGGGGTGAAATTTGAACAACTGGCAGTGGCCCTTCTCTTGCTCTTAAGTATTTTATCTATCTGCCAAGTCTCTTTGCCAAAGCACATACATTCAAACACTTTATACCCCACCCACCATGGACATAGTACACGGCAAGGAGCTACACTATAAGGAGCTTAGTCTCAAGCATCGAGGTAGCGGCTTAGCTTTCAAAGATCTCTTCCTCGGCGAGGAGAATACTCCTGAGAACTATCTCTTCACCATCGGGCGCCAAGGCTCTTTCTCCTCGCCCATTCACAAGCATACCTTCGATCAGTTCCGGTACGCATACCGTGGCGACGTTTCTATTGCACCAGATCTTCTTCTCCGCGAGGGAGAATTGTGCTACCACCCAGAGGGCGTTCTGTATGGGCCACAGCTCGATGGAGGGGGCGAGCGCGATGTGTTAGTTCTACAATTCGGTGGAACCAGTGGCCAAGGATACCTCAGCTTTGCACAGATTGCAGAAGGTCAGGAAAAGTTGAAAGAGAGCGGCCGGTTTGAAAATGGCAAATATCACCCTGCAGATGGAGGGGAACCAATGGATGGGTATGAGGCTCTTTGGCAGAGCTATTCCGGTCGCCCACTCGAGTATCCTGCGGCAAGATATCACTCGGTGATTGTTGCAAAGCCAGATAACTACTCTTGGGTGCCGTTGGTTGGAACCAGCAATGCCTTCACGCGAACGCTTGGTGTCTTTACAGAGCGGCAGACCAAGGCCGATATGATCAAGATCGGAGCTAAAGGGAAGATTGAGATACCCGGTGAAAATGCTATCCAGCTGCTATTTGTGCTTAAGGGTCAAGGTAAAGCCAATGAGACCTCGTTGGAGGTGGAATCTGCCGTGCGGCTATCGCCCGAAACTGGAGTTTTGCTCTCTTCGGAGCATGGATTGGAATTGCTTCGTTTTGTTCTTCCTATGCTGCAAGGTACTGGTCAATGATTAGTACCTACTAGATTCATTAACCTTGGAATTTATTGACGCGGTCACGTTGAAATGTCTGAAAGCTCTAATAAATGTTTCAAAATATAAAAATTATGGGGAGTTATAGCGAACCCATTTACTATGTAGTACTACTACTACTACTAATGTACTACTATAGAAGCGAACGTAGGAAATCCACCTGCGCTTATTGATTCAACCTAGGCAATACCTAGTGGGTATTTCCTAATGGAGTGCCGACTGGAAATTAGATATTACCATCATTGAATAAAACAAGTTTAAATTTGAAAATATACGGGAGAAATGGACCTTCAGGCCCAGTGGTTTTTTGGTTGTTTGTTATGCACGGATATATATTTTCCACCATACAGTGTAGCCATAGCCGCAAGTACATTCTACATGTAGTCAGTAATGAGAAAATAACCTTTCTACAACTTGAAATCTGGAAGCATAATTTCTTCAAGCAACTAAAATCGGAACAGCTAGCCTAAATGACCCGAGGACATCACAATTCCAAGGTTATTAGAAGCATATTCTCTATACGGGCGGGTCTAGTCCTTCAGTGGCGACGCCTATCAGGAACCGCCCATTTGTTATCTCACGTGACTGAAAACTTGCGGACCCGACGCATCCTAGAAATTATTTGCCAATCTTCAACTTTTTCAATCCAGCTAAGAATGTGCTGTTATGATGCAGCAAAGCTCCAAGATTCACGGCCACACTGCTGAGGAGAGCGTCCCCCTGCGGACCTCCCAGATAGCCCCCAAAAAGTCCCATGATCCCTGGACACATCTCATAGCCGGCGCGTAAGTGGTCCGAGATCTGTCCGCAAGTCATCGCCGTCGCCCCCTTAACAAATTCTCACAGGAGCGGAGGTTTCGCGACCGCAATCGTCACATCCCCCCTCGATGTCCTCCGAACGCGTCTTCAATCGGACTTCTACCAACCTATCTCCCGACTCCCCGGCTCTACCGTCATTACTCCAAAATCAAACCACAAAACTCTCCGCATCATCGGCAACATCTACAAAGCTGAAGGATGGCGCGCATTCTTCCGCGGCCTTGGACCTAGTCTTGCCGGTGTGGTCCCAGCCACCGCTATCAAATTTTATGTCTACGGAAACTGCAAGCGCATCGGCGCTCAGGTCCTCGGACTAGGCGAAGACTCTACCCTTATTCACGCGCAAGCCGCCATCTCCGCTGGTATTGCTACTGCAACTGCCACCAACCCCATCTGGCTAGTCAAGACACGATTGCAACTTGATCGAGCCCAAACAGCTACCGGAGCTCGCCGGTACCGCAACAGTCTCGACTGCGTGCAGCAGGTTCTTCGCCAGGAAGGTATCCGCGGCTTGTACAAGGGACTGAGCGCCAGTTATCTGGGCTCCGTCGAGACGGCGTTGCATTTGGTTCTTTATGAGCGCTTGAAGACTATGATGGCCCAGTCGCTCGGGTCACCTGATGGCAAGGACACGGCCGCGCAGAAGGAAATTACTAGCTGGATTAGTACGACTGGAGCTGCAGGCTCAGCCAAGTTTGCCGCTGCTTTGATCGCATACCCGCATGAGGTATGAATATACCCTACCAAACATTGTCCTGTGCATCCACTAACACTTCCCCAGGTTATCCGAACACGACTCCGTCAGGCGCCTCTCGAGAACGGCATCCCCAAGTACACTGGCCTAGTGCAGTGCTTCGGACTGGTTGCTAAGGAAGAAGGAATGGCCGGTCTTTACGGTGGCCTGATGCCGCACATGGCGCGCTCGATCCCCTCCGCCATCATCACACTTGGAGTCTACGAATTTGTCCTCAGATTCGTGGGCACCTCATAAACATGATCTGATTCGTGTTTGTGGTCGCCAAGCGCCACACTGTATAACATCATCCCTGGTTTTCGCTACTTGCTAGACGGGGCAGCCCGTGATTTTAATCTGCATGTATTCTATTGGGCGTTGGGGGATCTTTTTGGGATTGTGAATAGAATCTCCTGTCTTGGGAATTGTACTATATGAATCAGCTTTCATTATCAAAATATATTGAACATGAATTTATACTACCTATATTCGGAGGTATCGATGAAGTAGAGGGGCTAGAATATTTCGATTTGTGCAGTACTAAGAATTGGTTCATAATGGAAACAAGTCTAACACAGTGGACCATTCAGGAAATGATTCAAGTATCACTTGGAAAAATCCGAATGAACTTATCGTGATTTAGAGGAAAAGACTAAGAGCTGGGTATGATATTTTGCTCGAAAACGCCATGCAACGCTGATCTGAATAGGAGTGCGACCAGGGGAATGAAAACAAGGGCCGAAAAACAGGTACAAGAGGCCAGAAAAGTACAAAAATTTGGTTGGGGTTGTCAACAGTGAGATATTTGCAGTTCCATCTATTTTCAAGACTCGTCGCCCTCTGCTTCCTCGACTGTGGCGGCCCGGGATTTGCCCTTGGATGCAGACTCGGATTCAGATTCGGCCGTATTTTCCTTCTCTGGCGCCTTCTCTATCTCCATCTCTGTAGAGCTGCCACATGTGGCTGCTGTAGAGGAAGCTGCGTCTGTTACGTGGTCACGTTGCACATCGGTCCACTCTTGAGATAGTGAGTCGGCGGGGAGATTCTCTGCCGATATACTTGGCGTGCCCCAGCTAGGCAGCGGTTGGGTTGTTTCAGCTGTCACGGTACTGTTTTCAGCTGAAGTCACAGCAGCTGGTTCATTATCGGTATTCTGACCATCGTTGGTCGCAGGGACCGTTCGGGTTGGAGATGGGAATGCTCTGTTGAAGAGTGGATGATCTCGCAAAGATGGATCGGTCATGTGCGGTATAGGGACCCCCGGTGGAAAAGGCGGGATTCTGGGCATTGAACTGGCTCGGAAGGGACTCGCAACGCTAGGATTGGTGGGCTGAAGCGGAACAAGAGTCCAGCCAGCTGGAAGATTCAACCCTTCTGGTAGACGAGAATCTCCGGCACTCAATGGCACCGTGCCTGTGCTTGACGCAAACTGTTGTCGAGTTGTGATGCTGGAAGTACCGGGAAGCGGCGATGTGGTACTGGTAGAAGTAGTGGTTTGGTTAAGGCGAAGTCGGTCCAGCTCCATTTGAAGGGAGCGCACATGGCGGAGTTGATCTGTCGCAGCGCGCAAAGCAAACACCTCCTGGGCAATTTGCTGTTCGATTTGCTGCAATTGAGCATTGATATTGGTCAAAGTTGAAGGGCTTTCAGCGGGTTGGTTTTGAGCAACCCCTGGAGGGGCCGGTGCAGGTCCTCGACCGAACCCAAAGCCAAGTCCGATCTGGCGCGCTCCTTGTGGGTTGGCATTGGCAGCAGGTTGTGGAGGCGCGTGGCCTTGGTTAATCTGATTTTGCAGATTATGTAAAAGGTCGCCTCGCACAGCGCCAAATCCAATTCGGAAGGGACCAAACTGGAAGACACGAGCTCTGGGCAGTCCCTCTCCCTGACCCGGCTGGCCAGGTGCTTGGTTTCCAGCACCATTCTGTTGGCCACCATTACCAGCATTGCCACCTGTGCCTTGCGCACCCGCACCAACTACTGGGCGCCGGCAAGTTGGGCAATTTTGTTGACGCTCCAACCAGCTCCGGAGGCACGCAAAGTGTAGGATATGGCCACAAGGCAACTTCTTGGGGCGCAAGCGATCAGGTACAGGGCGTGCGTTTGTGGCAGGCGCATTACCAACAGCCGGGGCAGGGTTCGCGGGAACCATATCCTCTCGACAAATGATGCAGACTTCCTCTCTTCCAACCTCTTCTGCCGTGGCATCCGGATATCTCTCATTCATGTCTCTGGTGGCATTGCGGTATCGGAGGAAGTCCATAATCCGACGGCCAAAAGAACGGATGGTAACAACGACATCGCGCAAAATGTGAATAGGCAAGCCGTAGAAGGTGAGGAGGATCGCAAAGAAGATCAAGTAGACCATAAGTTTCACAAAGTCGGTCAAGAGATCGAGGTAGAAGACCCAGCGACCTTTCTCTTCCCAGCCGGGGACATCAATCTCCAGCTCATTTATGTCGTTCTCATCAGGCAGATCGGTAGGAGGAGAGGTCTCTCCAGCCCGCGCATTGGCTCGAATAGCTTCCAAACGAGCCTCCCGAATCTCCGCTCGACGTTCCTCCATCTTCGCTTTCACCTGCTGGTGAGTAATGTAGATCTCCGTCAGCGCAATGCCATACCGAGCGGTGGTTGAAGTGGACAGGATGGTCAAAATCGCAAATTCGAAGCCAAACATGACCATCATGTCTGGCCTAGCTTGGTGGTATACGGTATCGATGCAGTATCGCAGCATGAAGGCATTGAAGAGAACCGACAATACCAACGAAAAGGCCAATCGCATATGGAAGAGTCGTGGGTTCGCGGGGGGTTGCTGCTCCAAATATTCCACCCGGCCTTCACCAATCCAGCCCCAGACCTTTCCGACCAACAGAGAAACGAACATGACCAAGAACCAGCCTCCGAGTTCGCCCCGGAAGATGGTCATGGCCAAACATGTCTCCGTGATGGCAAACCATGCCCGTTCGTATAGCTGTTCGGTTTCGATGGGACGCAAAGGGCCGTAAAGGAGTCGCTGTAGCCAAAAGAGAACAAAGGCGGTAATGAGAAGACATAGATTCGTAAGGATCTAGAGGACCGCGTCCAGCGCATTGGTTAGTCTGGCTTCAAGACGCGGGGAAGCGGACAGGTCTCGTGAGTCGAGTCCCCAGCCAGGGACTGATCGGACAATCAGACTTACCATGAGATTGGCGCTACTCTGTGAGAGATAAACACAAGCTGAATAGAAGTTCGATCTCTGATGTAGAGCTCTCAAGAACACACCGGTGGCTAGGACCACGGAGGCCTAGAGGAGTCAGCGTGTGCCACTAGAAATAAGAGGGGATCACTCACCCCAGCATACGCGGCCAGTCTCATGACGAACAACTGAGACTCGGGTTGATGATCATTAGAGGATCAAGTGGGAGAAGAATTTGGGGTTATCGACGCAGGAGTATACTGGGATCTGGACAGCTTTCCAGAATGCCGCCTCCGCATCTTACGTCAGCCGAGCTATCCCGCACGTGCCTTTAACTGACCATTGGAATAGCAATCATGCCAAAGTGATCCATTAATTTCATTATCTTAATGTTTTGGCCTCATCAAAGTCTCACGATTGTTTGTAAGGTAGGTGTTGGATTTTTGTTGGCTTCTATCATGATCTTACAAGAGCAAACGGGATGTAATGCATCATCTACACCCTCCGAGGACAAAGGGAGAGTTTGAATTGAAGGCTCAATATGTCCATAGTATCTGCCTATACAGCTAGGAGGTGATTAGATATATACCTAGCTAGATATACATGTGATTGAGCCTGGTCATATTCAAACTTCAATGTGTTAACTAAAGTAGTATGTCCTTATTCAATGCATCGAAGATACTGCTTACAATTTGAGGAAACAATCCGTCTATAGTCTCTTCCAGTACGGCTACAGTCAAGTCCTATGGTCATAATGAATTTATGATTGATGACACGAGTAAACGTTGTATGATGCAGTTCTTCACGGCGTGATAAGTTACCGCGATAGGTGGGGCCGGAGCAGAAGCATCCCGAGTGGCACTCTCTAAGCCATAACAAATGCACTTTGCCTCATGATTTACTAAAGAAACCAAGAATATTTCTATGCGAGAAGAAAAGGATTGGAGACATTGAATCTCAATTAGTGGTCCCTCTGACTTTCAGATCTGAGTAACTGAAAGTATAACTCGTCATTCATTTTCATCTACTTCATCGTGATCCCCGTATCCTGTTTATCTGATCGCACGTGACACCCCACCCCCAGGCGACACAAGCTGAGAATACTCGCCGATCATTCTTGATTTCTCCTTCTCCAGATTCCCCTCAATGCAATGCGCTGTCACTGGTGATGGCTTCAAGTCCGGCATTGTTCACGGCCTCAAGGGGGCAGATCCTCACGTACCTGCTCGCGGTTTGCCCCTTCTCTATCGCGTTCTTGGTATTCATCAATTCCTCCGTTTCCTTCGTGGTGACGGATCTGATCGGACTCCATGAAGGAGAAGGCGATGCAGTGGGAACTTTGGGATTTGCCGATGAATTGCTTGCGCTAGCTGCCTGTCCCCTTTGGGGCGTGCTCTCGGATCGGATCGGCGTACGTCACGTAAGTGTCATCCTGTTATCTATATAGAGCTCTTGGCTCTTGGAAGCTCAAATTGCTGATTACAACGCAGGTTTGCACTATTGGCTACGCTATAATTGCTTTAGCATTGGTTCTCTTCGTACAATCCAAGAATGTTTATCCACAGCTCCTTCTCGGTCGGCTGCTTTTCAGCCTCGGTGGCTCGGCCGTATCAACCATGGTCACTGCAGTCTTGCCCACTGTCACGGGCAAGGCCTTCCGCAACGAGGCATACCGGGCTTCTGTCTCATCTGAATTAACTATTACACCGGAGCGGCTGCGTGATCTTCAAAATGGCAACTCTGAATCTGGCCGTGCTTCGCCTTCGGCTCGACTATCGGGTTTTGTTGGGCTTTTCGCGGGCTGCGGAGCTCTTGTCTCTCTTGGAGTCTTCCTGCCTCTTCCAGCTCGATTCGAAAAAGTGGGATTGTCCCCAACTGAATCTATTCAACGCAGTTATTACCTTGTGGCTGTTGTAGCTCTCATCATCAGCGTGGTCAGTTTTATTGGCCTTCGTCAACTGCCCGGAGAAGAAAGCAAAGGGTGGTCCGCTTTGTGGAACTGCCGTTCACAACGCGATGGCCAACCCGCTACTCTCCCGTACTGGAAGCAATTGACCACAGCGATGCTTCTGGGATTCCGAAACCGCAGCATTGGGCTAGGATACGTGGGCGGATTTGTTGCTCGGGCATCCTCCGTGGGCATCTCCCTGTTCATTCCTCTGGCGGTGAATCACTATTTCCGAGTCTCGGGCCTGTGCAACGAGCAAGATCCCGTACACGGATCCGGGCTGGGAGAGATCAAACGCGCGTGCCCACGCGCATACATCCTTGCATCGATCTTGACGGGTGTTTCTCAGCTGGTTGCTCTGTGTGCGGCGCCAGCCTTTGGATTCTTGACCGATAAATCGCGACGATACAATGTCCCACTCTTGGTGGCGGCCTTCCTTGGTGTAATTGGGTACATTTGGTTTGCGCAGATGCCCAACCCGCAATTCCAAGGTCCCGATGGCAACCCGGTAGTCTTCTTCGTGATGGGACTTATCGGCCTTAGCCAGATTGGAGCTATTGTGTGTAGTCTCGCGGTACTCAGCAATGGGATTCTGCGGGTCAGCTTGGACGAGAACACGATGCGCAAGATCTATGACGATCAGACTGAGACGGACGATGACGATCAGTGTGAATCCGGCGAGGGCCGGCCCCTTATCGCGGGGTCAATAAATCGGCGACTGGAGCACCTGTCTCACCTGAAAGGTTCCATCGCGGGAGTGTATTCGCTGTATGGTGGGGCCGGAATTCTGCTCCTCACCAAACTGGGAGGAAAATTATTCGACGAAATGTCAACCGGTGCCCCATTCTACATCATGGCGGCCTTCAATGGAATCTTGCTAGTGGTTGGAATTCTAGCTGGGATTCTCAACCAAGTTGTGCCGGTCATGGAGGTGTCGGTGTAGGTCATAACCGTTTTAATCCGCTCAATTCAATTTGCTGTATCCGTCTCCACCTAGTGTGCCCGCGTGCCCGATCTTTTAAATTGCTAAATTACGGTGAATCTGGGTCTAGAACTTAGGGTTATGAATTGCAATTAAAAGGAGATTCCTATGGGGACGATCGCGTGTTTTCTCCATGAACGGGAACGTGGGCGCGTAAATTGCGATGATCTCAAAGGCGGCACTAAGGTACGCGACCCGCTTCGAGGCGCTTCCCCCACAGAAGAAAAGGGGTCTAAGGGTCTGAGAGAGGGCGAAAGGAATGTGAACGGATAGAAATGTGGTAATTGTCAATATTATTTAGTTCACGATAGAACAACTCGAATTCTATACTCCATATGATCACCTATAATGCAAAATCCAATCATTGGGTATAAATAAGGAGCGACCAACAACCTTCCTGATCAAGCGAATGATCAACTCGGGCCAACAACCAATTCTGCGTCTAATCCTACTATAGTTTAGTGGCGTTGATAAATGGAGCACGAACCCCCAATCTACCCTAATTTCCCATTCGAACCCCTGGCCTAACACCGGTTCCTGACACGGGTTCCTGAACCAAACTAGCTCTAGTTTCTCTGGTGTAGTCCTTGGCAGCCTATCATATCGCATGTCTGTTCTTCTGGCCCCGTAGGAGTCCCGAATACGCCCCTGCAGGTTTAGTCCCTCTTGGTTCCTTTTAGTCCCTTTATGAGCGTATCGCCCCGGGCTCCGCTGTGTCTTTCGCATCTCTTCCACTTCCACCTCATCCTGGGTCTGACCCTGACGTTCTTTTTCTCCACAGTCTCTCGTTAATCACTCTTTAATTCTCGAAGTCTTGTGTACACACTCTTTTAATCTAATCCAGTCACTCTTTCACAATGCGTTTCTACACTGTCGCTCTCTTGACTGGCGCTACGGCTGCCGCTGCGGGTAACACCGCGAACCTTTTGCTGCCTGGTTTCCAGGGCCATGACCTGCAGGCTGGTATTATGGGCAAGGTAAGGAATCAAAATCGCATCTCATATGGCGTTGGATATACTTGTGTGTTGTTTGCGATCGCGCCGCTATAGATGGGGGGTCAACAACAACAAACACACAAGATCAACATCAACAAACCCTCCAAACGAAACTAACATCTAATCAGGACGGCGATGCGACCACCTACCTGATCACCTGCCCTACCAGCGTGGCTGCCTCCGCCTGCGGTATCCCCGGCAAAGGCATGACCGCCATCTCGGCCCCCAGCTCCGCCCAACTGATCAACACCAACGGCGCAAAGTAAGCACCACAACCAACCAAAGACCAAATCAATACTAACGTTAGCAGCACCGCTTCCCTCTCCTGCAATGTCGCTGGCTCCACCTACGCCTCCTGCTCCGCGCAAGAAGGCACCGTGACTGTCCAGCAAACCCTCGCCGCCAGCAACATCAACTGGATGGCCGTGACTGTGACTGGTGACTGCTACACCAGCACTCCCACACCGACTTCCACTCCCACGCCTACTTCGACCCCAACTCCCACCCACTCTTCGACTTCGACTTCGACTTCAACCGTAACTCCGTCTTCGACTTCCACCCCCGTCTCCACCCCCAAGAAGTCTCCTACCAAGTCTTCTTCCCGTGTCGCTAGCTCTACTCCTCTCATCACTGGTGCTCCCACCACGGCTGTTACTGCTCCTGCTGCTACTGCTCCTGCTGCTTCTGGTACCCCCGCCCCATCTACTACCCCTGTTACCGGTGGTGCTGCTTCCGTTGCCCGTAACGGATGGGTTCTTGGTGGTGCCCTGGCACTTGCCTATGCTCTCGTCTAAACGAGATAATTTTCCTAACCTTCTTTTCTCTGGCTCTTTGAGATTGGATTGAGTTCTAATTCTGGTCCTTGGAACGAACTCGATTCTTGTGAATAATCTTCGGGGTTGGTAACGTTGCTTCTATTTGATGGCATCATGTAACCTGTGGACATACATACTTATATGTACATCTAATTCTTTTTTATAATGATTGATACCTTTTGATACGATGCAATTATTCTGGCCTTCGGTTGTGTTTACAATTTAATATGGATATTGCACATTCATACTTGGCCTTCGTTCTGATATACTTTGGCAGGATTGAAAAGGACGAGTTTGCCCATGCGTAGTTATCTTAAGGCTGAGCAGCACGAGCCTCCATATATATGAAACATCTATAGCATCCCCACAGTTCCCACCGTGTGGCTTTTGAGACAATTACGTCTCATATGAGACCCACTTTGATGGCATACTATTTCGTTTCGTTTCGTAAAACATTTGAAACAGGATGTTCCAGATTTTGCTCAAAATATGGCACTGGGAATTACACAGGGTAAGAAGTACATGTATTCCCTGTTCGATTCTAAAACTTCAATAACATTCTGATACCATTCGTAATCAATATCCAACCTGCAGTGAAAGCAAAATTAGATTTAAAGTCCAGAAGATAAGAATAACGAACCCAACGCCAAATCAATATGGACCGCCAATCTTGCTAGATAAAAGAACCGAGTAAAAACGAATAACGAGAAGACGTAAAGGCACGACGTAATACCTAATTAATATGATAAGCCGGGGATAATTCCTGACGAAGCAGATAAAAGCCCAAGCTACTCATCCTTGCCCTTGCTCTCCTCCGAGAACCGGGGCTGCAGTGTTACCATAAGCCTAGGCTTATCCCACAAGAAGTAAACCTTCTGATCCATCCAATTGGCACTTTCGGGACACAGCGTGAGATCAAAGTGGTACAGTAGTTTGCAGAGGATAAGACGTATTTGGCAGTATGCCAAACTGTAGAAGATCAGCATTCATCAAGAAAACAGTGTCATACTATGGAAGGGCATGCACTTACTTCTTCCCAAGACAGTTCCGTGGTCCGAGACTGAAGGGCTGGAGAACGTCCCTCTTATCTTGATCGAAGCGTGCGTTCTGGCCGAGCCAGCGCTCCGGTAGGAAGTCGTGTGGGAATGCAAAGTTTGATGCGGAGTGGTAGGATGCGTAGTGGTGGCATGCAACTGTTATCTGTTGGATGTTAGATTAGAAACGAATGGCTTTGGTGAGTGAAACGTACCCCTTCTGGAATATACTGGCCGTCGATTGTGGATCCTCCTGCTGGAACGGTGCGAGCAAGACTTGTCACGAAAGGCGGGTACATCCGTAGAGATTCCTCGATGACAGCGGCTAAGTATGTCAGACTTGCAGCGCCGCGGAAAGTAATGTCTGTGTCCTTGTCGAAAGAAGATCGAATCTCAGCGATGAGTTGGCGCATGGCAAGTGGATGGGTGCATAAGTAGAAAATGCACCCCGACAGCAAGGTGGCGGACGTTTCGCTGCCGGCGATGATGAGACTGGACGCGTGAGTTCAGAACATATGCTATTATCAAATGATAGGACTCCGACATACATAAAAGCATTCGAGTGGATCTCAGCCCTACTCATAATCTTCTCCCCATCCGAGTACTGTCCTTTAGCTTCACTGAGTCCATTCTGTAAAATAGCCGACATGAAATCTGGACGAGAGGTATCCGCCTCCAAACGACGATCCACTTTCTTTGCACCAAGGTCGAAATGTTCTTTGCCCTTGCGCGTAACCTCCTTCGGAATCATGGCAGCAAGCAACGCCTTCAGAACTGGGAACTGTTCCGCTGCACCAACGATAGCGAGAGCTTTGATAGAGCTAAAGATCAACTGGATCCACGGGTGTAGCTGACTATCCTTGAGACAACCGAAGGATTCACCGAACATCAGATCACCGGTGATATCAAAAGTAGTAAAGTTCATCCAGTTCTTGATATCAACCGGGACATTCTTGCCTTTGCCGGCCTCTTCTTGCAATTTGGTGATCATAGTATCCACGTATCCCGCAATCAAACCCTCCTGATCTCTGAGAGCGCGCTCCGAGAAAGCATGGGCCAACAGTCGTCGTTGACGAGCATGTACACCATGATCTATCGCACAGACGAGATGATCGACCCCATTCGCCGGCGGGATATAGTGGCTCCGATCTTTAGGAAAGCATCCACCCGGCCTCGCGCCGTAAATATCTCGAAAGGCTTGTGGAGTATTGAACGCCAGCTCATCAGGGCTAATGCGTACAACGGGACCATAACGGTCATGTAGAGCGGTAACATCTAGATGGTTATATCCACGCAAAACGGAGATCTGCAGTGGAATGCGGGAAATGGCCCAGGACCGTGGGCCTGGGAAGCGGCGTAGCGGCGAGAAGTAAAGCTCATAGAGGATCGACTTGGCAAGCCAGAAAAGGGCCTAGTAATCCGGACCAGGTTGTCAGTGTCATGTCAGCTGAGCCCGAGGGATTGGGGCGTTCAAGGAAGCAGAAATGGCTTAGTATAGAATGAAATCAAAGTGATAACAGGATTGGACGGAGGTATTATCCTGTAGGGCCCTGCAGATGTACTGTGAGGGTGTTACGGGATGCAACTTACAAAACATGCGGCTGACAGGACCCAAAATAGGATATTGAATGTTGCCCAAGTCGAGAGCATCGTGGACAGCGGTTGAGGTAAGCGGATAGACCTCAGAGTCTTGATTCCCAAGTCCATGTTATTTACTCTTTTCGGGTGGCATCCAGTCTTTTGGAAGGTTCTCAGTAGGATGGGAGTTCCCTGTAAAACGGTTGAATCAAGTATGTCGAAGTTGCACCACAGTCAGAAAGTAGGAAAGTTCTAGGAAAGAGGGGAACGGGCCCTGAACAAAGAACTGGCGCTAGAGAGTGATCCGTCGCCATGTTTGCTCTTTTTTGCTTAGCTTAATCACATTCTCACCCGTGATTAATCGTAGAGATAACGGGAGTCGAACTGTAGAAGAGAGAAAGACACAACACCTGGATATTCCTAAACTGACCATAATTAATCTACACTTCCGAATAAGCATCCTCGGCCCAGTTCTCGACCCAGCTAACCTGCATGATAGCCATGTTCCGGCTTGCGACCATAGACGATGTGTAGATTGCAATAGGTGTGAACATCGGGATTATTCAGATCTCTACGCACACCTGCCAGGAAGACTTGCGTTTGTAGATTCGACCATCCCAGGACGCGCGTAAACAAAGCCAGCGAGTAGGACTCCACTGCCATCAGCAGGGAACACAGATTGTACCGGCCGATTTGCTTCTGTATGGGATCGCTGGGCCACATACTAGAAGGAACCTATAAATAAAAACGTTAGTATGTAATACTACAGTCAGATATTGCATAAGTCAACCGGAACGATATACGCCAAGACCCGAAAAACAAACGAAGAAACCTGGATAAAACAAATGATCCGGGTAGGAAAAGGGTCGTACCTTGTACACCTCATCCCTAACATCTTCAAAACCGGCCTCCACCAGCCGCTGCCGGTGTCCCTCGGCGATATTCATGGGCCGGTGAAACGCCTCACTAGCCTCATGCAGGCGGCCGAGGAACTCGCACAACACTGGCGCCAGACGCATGGAGTCATCATCCGACCTCAGCGTAACCTCAAACTCTTGCAATTCAACCCAGCCACCTGGTCGTAAATGTCTGTAGGCCTGTCGCAGCAGCCGAGGCCAGTCGGCGATGGCACCGCCCAGATCCCGGGCGTGGATAAAGTCGAAGGGTCGACTGGTACTGAACAGCCATGGGGACTCGGCGTCATCGACTAGGAAGCGGAGGTTGGGCGGGACCCAGGATGGCTGGATCGGGCTGAGATCGGTGCCCATGACCTCGGCGCTGGGATGGCTGTCGGCGAAATCGATGGCCCAGATGCCTGTACCGGTTCCTATGTCGAGAGCGCGCTGGAGACTTTTGTCCAGTGGAGCACGGTAGAGAGCCCCGTTTAGAACGAGGTTGCGAACGTGGTGGAGGAGATCCTGGCGGTCTTGTTCTTGATCGTCGTTTGGTAAAACGTAGTGGCCTTCGCGGTAAGAGTGGTATCGTCGGCCATTCTCGTATGTATAGTCTTTCACGTCGGAGAGTAGTGAAGCAGTATGGCTGGATGTGTCGGTGTGATATTCATCATCGAACACAGAGTTTGTCTCGTCACTTGTGGATTCCCCACCAGAGATATTCCCAGGGTCATCTTCTTCTGCCTGGGGTATAGTAGGCACATATGGCGGAGGGGGTATACTGGAGCCACTCGCCATGTCCAGGACAAAAGTAGATGGGGCAGGGACTTGCTCTGTGGGCACTGATAGCACACTGATCTCATCTGCAGCATGATTGGCATCTGGCAGCGGGGAGTTTGCGGTTGTAGAAGGAGTTGACTGAAGGATCGAAGAACTTGGCCTTGCACCACTTCCGCTGACAATGTTCTCTTCAGGTATAGATGCAAGCTGAGGCGACATCGCCAGTATATGACCTGATTCGTCTTCGCTCCTCGCACAAGAGCCAAATGCTGGATCAGGAGACTGAGGAAGAGTTGTGATACCAGCCTCATGGCATGTGTGGGTCTGGAATGTCGAACCTGAAACAAGAGATGGGCGTAACTCTGAAGTCTCCGTACCGCTGGCACACTCCATCTCTGGTGACGGTAGCGGCTCAAGAAATAACGGCGACGGGAATGAGAGCACTTGTTCAGTCTCAGGAACAGACTTGACAGACTGAGGCTCCGGGTCTGCAAACTTCCGAGACGACTGCGTAGAGTCATTCTCGGCAGATGCAACACTCACAGGCGACCCAGGAAATAGGGAAGAGGGTAGAGCCATATCCAGGTCCTTGTCAAAGGAGCTATCAGAAAGTTCGATGCGATCTTCAGATCCCATAGGATCGACGGGCACCGAGTAAGCCGAGCGAGCATATTCACGGACAGCAAATCGAGTCATTCCGTCTTACAGTTATGTTCCTCTTGTTAAACAATCAGATAGCGAACAAGCCTGATGTTTTACAACGCGAGGGAAATTCAGTCCACTCAGCAGGTCTCTTTAGGAGAGGGTAGACTCAGCCAGTCAGTCTGGGTAGAGACTTATTAAGAGGGGATCGGGGGAATGGCCGGGGATGTAGGACAGAAATAAGAAAAGCCCCGACCTTGTATCCCATGACGTTGGTAGCGATCAGCCATTTCTGCTTTGCGAATACCGAGAGAGTGGTTGATCCGAGAGAAATAAAATCATTGAACTGGTTTGCCTGCATCGATCCGCCGTTGGCCCTAATCCAGTTCGTCGTGGAAAATCATGTTCGCATTGTCAAATTATCAAATTTCCAACTTATCTGCCTTCATAGACGTCAATATTAGCATGATACGAAGCTGGTAGAAAATATTAGACAGACAGGGATGTAAGAGGGGTGCATAAGCTGAGAAATGTGGCGATATTGGATTTCTTTGTTGCTAGCCCAGACCATTCCTCGACCACTCTGTTGGGTGCGATCCCTGCAAAGCAACAGGAAACCAACAGATCTTCTTTCTAAGCGAGGCGCCTAGAATTATTGGTTTATAATGGAATAAATCATTGAGCCATTGCATTGTATTGCTTGACCGAGAGGTCCTCAGACGACCTATTGCCCTAGTAGGTACAAGTCTCGGTGTTGTGGGTATTATCTCGTTTCTCATTTACGTGCCGATCTCCCATGAACGCTGCTAATCTTCACAGTGAGATATGAGCTTATCTTGTGTCATTGCAATTAACCGGAGCCAGGGGGAGGAAACCGGGGATCATTCGAGTCGGGCCGCCAGCCCCGCTCAGCAGGAGGGGGCGCCGGAACTTGTAATCCAGCGTTAACAACAGCTGCCGCCATCATGCGCCAATGAAGTTCTTCGTTGAAAGCTTTCACCTGTTCCAAGGCCTCAGTCTGCATCTCGGCTCGCAGGTCGTGCTGGTTTCGGACCAGCAAGCCATGCTCAAGATCGATACGGACATCGAGAACATCATCCTGGATGAGCCGGATGAGCTCCTGCAAGAAGGGAGACTCGAGTCCGATGCGCTGGCCCACTTCATTCGGAGCAAAAGTGGCCGCCATGGAGTCAAGGGTAGCCTTGCTGAAAGGGACAAGATACTGATGGATAGACTTGACGCGGATCTGATTGTAAATGGCGGAGACGTGGGGTTGGAGATGAATATCGAGAAGATAGTCCGCGCGATAAGCCTCTAAAATGTCAATGCACGGGCGGAACTTGGAGTTGCAGAAGAAAGTGATGGCACGGCGGATGTGGGGTTCAAGTTCAAGGAAAGGGCGGAAGGAGGTGTTATCCAGCACCCGAAGCTGCAATTCTGTGCGGTCCATGGAGGCCAGAGCACAGAGACCGCCATAAACGGCGACATCGTTGGGACTGATCACGTCCTGATACGTATCACCCAGACTGGCGGACACGGAGAGGAAGGAGTTTGCAGCCTCGAGATATGAGCCTTGGCTCATTTGCGCCAAGCCCAGTGCGACCGACATCTTAGGCTGGTTCTGGGCCAGATCCTCGGGTTTGGATTGAGCATTGCGTAGCCGGTGCACGTAAGACTGCGCAGTGAGCCAGTCACCACGTTCAATGGAGACGCCGATGAGCTTGAAGAGCATAGAGCTAACGTGGCTGGGGGTTGTGCAGTGTTCACGCATGCGAGTGTATGCCTTGGATGCAGCAATTAAATCACCTGTCTCATAGTAGTGGTTACCTAGATCCTCATTGCCCATCTGTTGCAGTCAGTGAGCGAATTCACTTAGCGACGATAATCTGTACATACCCGAATGCTTTCCTTAATCAGGTTGTTCTTGTATCCACGAAGCTCATGTTCCAACCGATCCGTCTGAGATCTCACACCTTTTTGAATTTCTTGTACCCACGAGGAGTCCAGAGATGCACCCTCGTCATCTGGAGCGACCTCCGCCAGAGCGCGAACTGCTTTTTCATACAGCGCAATATCCTTGCCGGATTTAGCTTCAGCAACCGCCTGTTTTAGTGCATCGACCGCGAGCACAGTGGAAGTAGTGCCGATGAGATATAGACGGTGGAAGCGGGTCCGTCCTGAGTTCAAAGTTAGAGTCTATATTATCCCTTTTCATATAGACTACTAACCAGTGTAATTGTCAATGTATGGCTCGAGATCGAGTTTAGGAGGCTCTGTGAGAATCCACATGTCAGCAATTGCACCCAGCTCTTATCGGACATTGCGGTCTGCCCCGCGGGAAGCTCCACGCACCATCAACTCTGATCCGAGACGCAGTTGTCTCCCCACCTGCAGCACCAGCTAAGGTGTCATTTATGCCATATCCAACCGAGGAGCTTGTAGGTGCCGGGGCAAAGGCATCAGGCAGTGTGGTGTCCATATTGGCTGCGGTGTCACTGAGACACCCGCTGGCCCACGCGAGTTATTGACGGGTTTGGAATACGAAGGGGCGGAAGGATGAAAGATCACAATGAGAGCTGGAAAGGACCGGTATGAAGCTTTTTCGGAAGCCGAAAGGATAGAGAAGATTGCTGTATGTGTTGATCGAAGAGGCTCAGCTTGATCATGTCTAGGTGAAGGTGTGAGCTGTTGACCGGTTTATAGCGGGCAGTACACCACCGCCCAATACACCGCCTATGGGGCTCATAGTTGCCAACGTAAATTTACTTGGCAGTCTATGTTCAATTGCTGAGCGAGAGTAAAATCTATTCAGGAGCTTTAGATCTACCAAAGACTCAAACTGACATGCTTCAAGGAACTCTATCATGCTTCTTTTGCTAATACCTGTACCAAAGGTGGTCACCTGAACCTCGGGAGTCCGCAGTGCCTCGGGACCGTGAGTAATCACGAAATCATCGGAGTTGGCTTTCATTCCTTGGAAGACAGTCCGACAACCTTACTTGAAACCTTTGTGCCGAAGACCGACAGCTCTGGAACTTTGAATTTATTGATTACGAGAACTCGGCTTAGGAGGGAAATCATTCCAAAGAACTACATATAAACCCCACATCTACCCCGGGTTTCTCCAAATATCATTCAACCCAGTCATTACCAACAGAAACAAAATGACCACCCAACAACCAGTTGCTCTCGTTGTGGGTGCATCTCGCGGGATCGGCCGCCAGGTAGCCATCGACCTATCAAAGAATGGCTACGCAGGTGCGACCACAACCTAACTACCAGCTGAACCCCGAGCTAACAATGAAACCTAGTGATGCTGGCTGCTAAGACAACCTCAGATGCTGCCAAGACTACACCATTTCCGCCAGACCCCAACTCTTCGCAGTCAACTATCAATACAGTAGAACGCGAAATCTTGGAAGCAGGAGGCCGTGCCGGAGCTATTGCAGTGGACGTGCGTGATGCGGCACAAATCCAGCATGCAGTCGATGAGACCGTTCGAATCTTTGGAAAATTAGATGTCTTAGTATATAACTCTGGGGCAATCTGGTGGTCTTCTGTGGAAAACACACCGCTCAAGCGATTCCGACTGATGCAGCAAATTAACCCGGAAGGTCTCTATGCCACTGTGCAGGCTACACTGCCGCATTTCGAGAAGAATGGCTGGAAAGGTCGGATTGTGGTGGTTTCGCCCCCGATTTACTCGAGGTTCTTCCGGGGAAAGACTGCTTATGCGATGGGTAAGTTGAATCACTATTGCACAGGAAAGACATTTAGCTAAACTTTATGTCAGGCAAGGTTGGAATGAGCGTTTTGGTCAAAGGTCTTGCCATGGACTTTGTACGACAGGATCGGACAGAGATGGCTATTACAAGCATCTGGCCAGCATCGGTATGTTAAGGTTCTGCACTACGGTATTGAACTGAGTCTAACTGGCATTTACAGTCGATCGAGTCAGCTGCTACTGAGCATAATAAATCCTTTGACGAATCACACAAGAAAGATCTCAGAAAACCAGTAAGTCAGCCAAGCCTTTATACAGAAATATGACTTACCAGTTACAGGCCATTTTCTCTGATGCCATCTTGGAGATGCTACGTGCCCCAGTCACTACTGTGAACGGGCTCTTGGATACCGACGAGGATTTCCTTCGCAAGTGCGGAGTCACCGACTTTTCGAAATACTCAGTTATACCAGGCTCTACGCCACGTCGCATCATGCCAGCTGAGTTTCCAGTCTTGGAGGTCGCAGAGCAGGACGACGAAGGGCAGAGAATGGACAGCACCAAACTACGCGCAAAGATGTAAGCGAAAGATCAATTGAATAAAAGTCTTTATTGGAAAGAGATCAGCTGTCTCAGATTAATGCAAATATTGGACTTGAATAATCCATCAAAAACAAACGCTCGATGCAAATGTAAATCGAAAAGAAGCGCAGTGAATACGGGCAAGCAGTCATTTTTAGCCCATGCATAAAAGCACCGCTCAAAGCCCCATAGCCAATCGACCCATACCACTCGGTCAATATCCATAGATCTTGCTCACATCAAAGCAGCAAAACCCACAAAGAACCCACCCACCAACACACAAAGCCCATACACATTCCCCATATCCCCAGCCAGAAGTCGAGTCGCATCACCCGTTGCAGTGGAAGTACCAAGCGCAACTGACGTGGTAGTATTCGCCGCAACCTTCGCAGAAGGAGTAGCAGAAGGTTTAGTAGTCACGTTGACACGGACGGGATTTTGAGCACCACAGGGGTGATCAGAGCGACAAGCGCTCTGACACGTAGAATCAGCACATTTGGAAACACATTGATTGTTGGCTTCAGTGCAGATAAAGTACGGCATGGTCTGGGAGTATTGCGAGGCGTTCGGAGAGAGGCCGTTGCTGCATTCACACACATAGTAGAGGGTTTTCTAGATCAAAAAACGGTCAGGATTATCATTTTTCGCGGGGTTGAGCTTTAAAGATGGTAGACTTACAGCTGAGCAGCTGTTGATTAGAGCTCCGGTTGTGTTGGGCATTTGTAGGCAGAGAATAGGGCATGATGATATTTGGGCATTACACCAGTTTTCTATGACATGTTTATGTTAGAATTTTTGGAGTCTCATGGCTTTGGGCCTTCAAGCTGCTACTTACCGCGCTCAGATAAGGCTACTGAGTCCGGGTTGATTGTAGGTGTGTATTGGCCATGCGCCATGGTGGCAGCCGAGGCTAGGACTACCAGGAGAGTTGACAACATCGTAGAGGGGTTTTAATGGTGGAAACTGCTGAAGAAGAAAAACTGAACGAGGACTGGAAGCTAGAAAAAAGTGTAAGCAGCGAAATTTGTATATTCTTGATTTCTCGATCAACGGCAAACCCTGAAAACGTCAAGATAGCCGTGTGAGTATATGGAATGAAGGGGTGAAGTGCCGACCACAATGTTCTAGAACTTGGCTATAGTAACCCCTTAATTGCTTTGAGTATTGACTGCCTGGGAAGAAACAGAAAAAGGAGCTTAATGAGAAGGAGATAGAAATGATTGTAAAATAAATGACTGGTAAACAAAAGAGAGACCGAGAGAAAGAGGGGCGCAACAAGCAGAAATAAAGCATTAAAAGGAAGGGGAAGCAATTGCAAAACAGATCACACGCCCTTGATAGAAAGGCTGTTTAATGGATTTCTAGGAATCAAGGTAACCTATATAGTTCAAGGATTTCCTCCTAGCTGTACAGAGAAGGTGGCACTACTGCATTTTCTTGTCAGCTGCAGGGGATCATAACCAGGCATAGCATCTGGCCCTTATGGCCTAGATTTCAAGGCGGAATGTACCCACCCGAGACATCTTCAAAGCCATTGGTCAGCTGTCAAGGGAGCTTTAAATCTGACCAGATAGGGGAAGATGTCAATCCGGGGAGATAGGTATGCGGCTACAGCTTATGCTGATCACGCGCATATTTTTATAAATGAATAAATTCATTCCCCTCCACATTCAACTTGTGCCACTAAGACTGAGAGTTGATAAGTGGAAAAGTCATTAGCATTAGAACCAGTTCTTAGTGCAACAGTCGCGAAAATATGGACTACAAGGGATGATGTCTCAGTCGCGTAGCCTACATGATCGCCCACCGTATCGGCTTTTTTGTCTGTAGCGTTCCACAAGGTTGACAGGGATGAAAATAGCTATGATGTCCGCAACAGCTTGCTTACTGAGCACAGTCATGCAACTGGGTAAACTCTTCATTTCTTCCCAATCTGCTTTTTGCTGCTATTCTTTTATACGGGGCTTTTGTACACGAGGAGAATTCTTCAAAGGATTATCGAGGAATAGAAATCTACAAGGCAAAAGCAAGAGCGCAAGCAAAAACGGCCTCTATATTGTGGCCCGGAAGTTAAGGACACCTCAAATCAGTTAAGAGGCCCGCTAAACCTGAGTTACCAAACCGTGAAGTATGCAGCAGCATTTCCAAAATGGAGAACAATGCAACTAGTACAGGGTCCAGTCAGACTATTTAAAAACTGATAGAATTATAACTCTAGTCAATATCTAGGTATTCCAAGGTCTCAGTCGACCTCGTTGGCCCAATAGTCGGACAGCATCGGCGTGTTGATCTGCGAATTATCGGTCGTGGCTACTCCATTCAGCACAATATCTCCAGCCCAAACCTGGTAGGCAGCTCTACTGCCACCATCGGCGAATACATCGCCGTTGAATGTCAAAATGATTTTGCCTGATGCGTTGTCGTTCGACTTGCTTGCCGTCCTTTCTCTGTTGTACAGCCAGACAGTAACATCGCTTTCATCGATGTCAACTGCGGCGGCCACTGTCTCGACCATCTGATCGACATAATCGGGATATTGAGCAGTGGTACTACCGCTACTACGAGAGGCACCCGTCGTTCGAGAGAAGACAATGGCCTTTTTTCCCCCCATGTTAGCGTCTTTTGGGTTGGGCGCATGAAGATGGAACGCGATAAACTGACCTTGACATTATAAGTGGGGCTGAAGCACCCTTCCGGCAACATCGGAATACTTGTCCAGTCTGCATTGGACGATGCTGATTTGGATTCCAGTGGATCGATAACAAGTTCGTCGAACACGGACTGGTCGCCCTTGAAAGCAGGCTCCCAGTGATGTGTCTGGTTTCATATTTTAGCGATATGCCCTGATTCAATTATAGCCAGGTTTAAGCTTACCATGTACACTCCGCACTGGGATACCAGCACAACTGAAGTACATCCCTCCAAGCCACGTACAACGGCGAAAAGTGACGACTGCCTACTGAATCCAACGTACTGAGATGTGGAGTCGTAAGCCATCACATCCTCCTGCAACGTCAAGATGTATGGATTCATGTTGAAGACAGTCTTGGCCCAAGCATCTAGTCCATTGGTAGCAGGCTTGCTCAGGCCCCCCCATGTTGGATCCACTGCACGTGGCTCTATGTGTGGTGTAGGCGTAGCTGTTGGTGTCACGTCAGGTTGATAGGCTGGTTCAGATCGCTTGATTTTGTTTCTCTTCAAAAGACAGCTACCTCCAGCGCAGTCTGTCGGAGAGCATTCCCAGTCTTCAGTACTGGTTTCAGTAACAGTCTCGGTGATATCAGTCACAGTGACTTTGGAAGTAAATCCGAGCCAGCTCAGAACAGCGTCTCCGCCGTCTTCAACCAGATCCTCACAGCCTTTGACGATCTCAGGCTCTGCAATCCATTCTCCTGCAATTAGAAGCTCGCCGATAACTGTGGACTGTTAGTATTGGGCATCCCTAAGCCACCTAAACAACGACCAAAAAGGCACAGATACTCACTAGGAATGGCAAGCTCGATATCATCAACCACTTCCAGGAAGGCGGGAACTGCAACGTCACAGAAGTCGGTTGCCACAGCATCAATAACACTCTTTGCAGCATTTGCCAGTGCCTCGGTGACAGTAGCAACAACAACACTAACAATCGGATTCAGGTCCACCGCGTCTTCCTGAAGGCTGATTTCTTTGCTTGATGTCTGGAGGGATGTAGGGGCCACAAAATCGGAGCAGCAATAGCTCTGAAGACCACCGTTGCATGTTTGGATCTCCAATTTTCCATTCACCGTATCATGGTGGTTCGTGTTTTGCACAATGACAGTCTCGCCTGGGTTGCAACCCCCTGAGCAGGGGAGACCTACGCCTCTCCATCCTCGCCAGGTGCATGTTCCAAGCTTAGTTCCGGAGGCACAGCAAAGGGTTTCGAGATCGGAACCTGGGCAGTCATCAGCTGTAGGCAGGTACCCTGGTTGTCCATTCATGTTTGTGACACCAGTGTACCCTGACATGCAGCTCTCGCCACAGTTGGACGTGTAGCAAGCCACTCCAGCTTGGGTGTTGACAGCCTGCTGAGTTGAGTAGTCAGTCACCTTCTGACTGTACCCTGTATTGGATTGAGTGCCATATCCGGTTTTGGTAGATTGATTGTTCAAGTCGGCAGCCCAGACCATCATTCCACCCAAGCAAACATCATTGGCAAAGCTGAGCTTTTGGTTGTATGTTGTGGCGTCATCGTAGCTCACCCACTGATTCGTATCCCAGACAATCCAATTGACGGCATCAGTTGAGTCGTAGACGGGTGTAACGTCGTATGTATCAATGATGACCTGGATCTCGGCATTGGAGAGAATTCCGGATGTTGCGGTACAGGGCCCGGCTTTACCACCAGTGGTGAACTCGCATACACCATTTGGCGTGCTACAGCTGTTTCGTTTGTTAGTCTCCGTAAATGGACTCTTCTGGGTGACAATCCATCTTTGTATTGGGTTCTGGGCTTACCTTGGATCGGCCAGGGTGAACGAACGACCATACCAGCCCTGTCCAAGAACTACCTTGCCTGGAGTAACTCCTGCACGCCAAAGTAGGTCCAGCGCGGCACTGATTTCTGTGAGGTTGGTGTGTGGTGCGATATAGGGGCCTATCAAGGACGTCAATAGCCTATCTTGATCCCATCTGAAAATCGATAGACTCACCGACATAGATATCCGTTGCGTCCCAGGTTCCATGAAGATCATAGCTTTATCTACGAGTTAGCTCTGCGATCAAATTTGAACGCCAACATTTTGAGCACTCACGCCATCTGTATTAGGTTAGTTTCTGCTCCAGATTGCCAGATAATGAAATACTCACCAGGTTGAACCAATCCACGTATTCCTCCATTTCTACCGGCTGTGATCCATTAACATTAGATTCAAAATCTCAAAATCGTTAACTTTACCTTGAATCCTTGGAGGTACCAATACGACGTGGGCAAAGTCGCCGAAATACCATATTTCGTTCCAAAGGCCGCTCTCATTTCCTTGACCAAGGAAACAAAATTGGCACCGTCGTCTGAGGTTCCACCACGATCTGATGCTCCTATTGACATTCAAATGGACCGAGTCAGCCACCGACCTTGGGACATGCTTCGTGAAAAAATCAACAATAGAAAAGGGTAGCCTCACCAGGGTACTCCCAATCCAAGTCCACACCATCAAACCCATAAGTCTGCATAAATTGCAAAATGTTTTTAATAAACACAGCTCTGGTGCTTGAAGAAGATACCATCGTCGTCCAAGCAGTCTCTGTTGAACCGGGATCAGAAAAGGACCAGCCTCCAACCGATATCCAAGTTTCCAAATCAGTATAGTTGGATTTGATGGCAGTGAAGCGACTCAAAAGAGAAAGCATAGTCGAGTCCATTGCATTAATTGCAAAGGTAGATGGGTCAAAATAGGCAAACGCCATGTTGGCATGAGTAAAACCTTCCAGATTGAGTTCCTCGGGGGTGACGCCGTCGCAGGCCCTTTCCGTGGACCATGACTCGTAGTATGCTGAACATGGTGTCAGTAGATTGATATTGAAGTGGCTCTACGTTCTGTCGTATCAATTGGCTTACCAATGACCCTCTGCTTTGCGCTCGAGCCCGAGCACGATGGCTCAGTCACATTACCACAGGAGCCATATCCAGATTGACAACCAGTTCCGCAACTTGAAAGATCTGTCTGTCAGCCATCTGGGACGCATTATCCAGTGGAGAGGCTATGAGAAAGCAATCTTACAAATCAGTCGTAGTACCACAGAATCTGTTGTTCCTATCGTCAGCAACTGCGACTAAAGGGCAAAGTGTGCCATCTTACCCAAATTCAGAACAGCACACATTCAGTGGACAGGCTTGCTCCCCCGAGACAGCGTATTCTCCACACTCTGCTTTGGCATTGCAGTTACTTGTGCAGTTTCCTGTCCCACAGAAGGAAGGAGAATAGCCACAAAAGCCAGAAACAGAGCAACACGCTCCATTAGAGCATGGTGTTGAGTCTGAGCATGTGCCAGTGGCATCTCTTCTGTGTAGGCCATCAATGCTGGACTCTAGATGCCGGTTTTGGTTTAGAGAAAGACCATCCTGGTGGGCCCACTCATGAAGAATTGAACCGTAGGAATAGTGGTTGAACCAGCTTGCCGAAGCAACGGAGCAGGCTAACGAAAGAGCCCCGAGGCTGAGAAGCCTCATGCTTGGGAGATGAAAACAAGGTGGAGTTGAAAAGAAAGTGTTGGGTTCTCGAACGAAGGACAAGAATTAATAGGAGAACAAGACAAAAAAAGAGGCAGTCAAGAGGGCAATGCGCAACTTAATCAACTATATTTTGTTTACTGGAGGGGAAATCACCTACGCTCCGAAGCCGAAGGGGTTGCCTAAAATGCCCAAGTTCAGTCTAGTGACAAAGATATCGGATCTATACAGATTCCAGTTCGGCTAGAGTCCGGAGCAGACCGATACAACCCTCAGCAACTCTGCAGGATCGTATCTCGACCCTTAATTTTAAATCTGCAGGACCTACTTCCGAGTCACCCGAAGCTAAGTATTCAGCTCTCGTATCTACCTGCACTTGAATGCCGCTAGGATAAGATGGTCGGACCCTGTGGCGAGCAGTACCACATCGTGCACGGAGCAGATCCAGATGTGCACTAGATCGAGGGACCGTGTAATCTTACAATCCTCAGATTTCTTCGGATTGGCTAGTTCGTCGGATTCCCTGGCTTGTTCTGTGCTAGTGTTGAGCTAAGCATTGCCGCTAGCATGTCTTGGCACATCCAATACCACCATACTGAAGAGGGAGATGAATGCGAGAGTATGACAATAGTTGATTGTCCGCCGTTTGAGCTTTCCTCAGCCTTGTCGCAAACCGTTCTCCGGCCAATCTCCACCCCGATGGCTTGCATGCTGACCCGTCTTCAAGGGTGCACGCTAACGTAGTACTCGGCTAAATTATAGTCTAGTATCTCACCAAGTCCCTTCGCTTCACGCCACAAGTAAATATCTCATAGCAACAGATTTTATCAGGATCACTTTTCATTTCCGATATCGGGATGTAAGCCCTTAGTATCATGCGAAAGCAAGGTAATCCGCAAAACCACACCTTTTTGAGTTGCGATCTAGACAATATTCAATTTTCTGAAACGACGTGGAAGGCCTGAATTACCCCACTAAGTTGGATGCCGATGTGGTCTTTGCTCCGTTATCCTAGCTAGCGGCTGCCGACCGATATGCCAGTGCCCTAGAGCGTCAGGTACTCCCTCCATTGAAACCTTGCAATGAAAAGGAGAGAAGACTGTCACTTGATTTACCTTATCACAATTGCTTGAGCCTACGCTCAATCCTTTTTGTCTCCTTCTCTCCCTAGCATTTTCTTTTTGTTTACCAACTAATCATGGTGGCCACCACAATGGTATCACGCCTTTTGTGCCTGCTTCTTATGGGCTCACCCTCGCTTGCGCAGTATAATCTGTGGCCAGCATTTGACGCAACTACCCTCGCAGCCAATATTGGCATATCCACGACGTGTCTAGCAGCATTGTAATTACATCTAATCTTCTAATTCGTATACGGAGCACTAACCATGACACCCTTGCAGAAACACAACTATAGCGTGCAGTCCCACGCTCTTTAGGCGTACCTCGTCAGTGGACTACTACTTTTGGACCACGCAGAATGTCACTACCCTCTGTAATACCGAGTGTATAGACTCCGCAGCCTCTTGGAATAACCTGGTTATCTCAACCTGCGCCAACGAGACCTACTATGTTAACAACAAAGCTGTGCCCGCAGATACCATTCCCGGTAGGCATGTTGAAGGGTTGAACTTGGCATGTATGACCAACTCGCAATCCAGCTCTTGTCTTGTTGAGTCGCAGAGCTGGGTTGGTTCTGGCATGATCTACAACGCGGATGGTATGACCTTCTGTCTGTCTCTAATTCACCTTTGACTATAAATTGACGTTTATGTACCTCCAGGCACGCCTGCAGACGATCAGCCTCTCACAACTCTGTATGACAACTCAACTTTGTGTGATGAATGCTTCCTTGATATGCTCACTGCACGAGTGAACTCGTCATATCTTGCCCAGTCTGACTACAATGATTACATGGGCGCCGAGCTTTGGTCGGTCCTGGAATGGTGTGGTGCGGATAACAATATCACACTGCAAGCCTATACAACCTTTGCATCCACCACCGGACCTCCAGTGATCTCAACTACGGCCTCAACCGTTAGCACTACTATATCAACCACAGCCGCTGCGGCTACTTGTACTGGTCAGACGGTGTCGTTTGCATCTTCCAACTCGACGACATCCAACTCTATAGCCACTACTGTCACCAAGCGACAATTACTATCTGGACAATCCGCAAACCCAAACATCACTCAGGCCTGCTTGGATATCTCCACCGAGTACTATGTCCCAACTGGTGCTGTGATTCTTGCTGCTGGAAGCAGTGACTGCTTCAACATGACGGCCGTAACATGTCTTCCAGCGGAGTGCGACCTTCAGCAAGTCACTGCTGATTACAGCACCTGTGATCTACTGGCCAGTCAGCTCACTGTCGCCAATAGCAGTGTGTCGACAGTGCAGCTCCTCACTTGGAACCCAACCCTTATCGGGATGTGCGACAGTCTCGAAGTTGGCCAATACGTTTGCATCACGTAAGTAGCCAGGCCCCTGAGACGTGCTTCATAATTAGTCAACCTAGACTAACAGTATGCGTGCATGAATAGGCCACCCGGCGGTTCTTGGACACCCACCATTGCCAATATCACCAACTCCACTTCTGGCGATAGTGGTGGTATCACTCAGACTTTTGCATCGACGGCTCTGACAGCTACAGCTACCAACAATATTACCACGCCAACGCCTATTCAGACCGGGATGACTACCTCATGCGATGTATTCTATTTCGTGAAGGCCAATGATGAGTGCGACACAATTGCCGCGGAGTACGACATTACGGTCGCTGAGTTCTATGCTTGGAATCCTGCTGTCGGAAGTGACTGCTCTATTCTTGAACTGGGGACATATGTCTGCGTTGACATCATTGGCTCCGTCGCTAATGCAACTGCGACTTCAACGAGCAGTATCAGCACTCCCTCTCCTATTCAAACAGGCATGACTTCGACTTGCGATGAGTTTTATCTGGTCGTCAGCGGAGATGGATGCGCTGCTATCGCTTCCAAGTACAACATCACGGTCGCAGAGTTCTATTCTTGGAACCCAGCTGTTGGCTCTAGCTGTGCCAATCTTGACGTGGGAGACTATGTTTGCGTTGCTATCCCCACTTCAAGTGCCACCACTACCAGCGGTGGAATTTCGACTCCCTCTCCAATTCAAACAGGTATGCCATCTAATTGCGATGAGTTCCATCTCGTCGTTAGTGGCGATACATGTTCCGGTGTGGCAACCGAGTATGGTCTGTCCCTCTCGCAATTCTACTCTTGGAACCCTGCCGTAGGATCAGACTGCTCGACCCTCGACCTCAGTGACTATGTCTGTGTGCACATCTCCATCACCACTCCATCCCCAATCCAGACTGGAATGGCTTCCAGTTGCGATAGTTTCTATCTTGTACAGAGCGGCGATTCATGTGGCGCGATTGCATCGGCGGAGAGTATCTCGCTTGCATCGTTGTATTCTTGGAACCCGGCTGTGGGAACGGGTTGTGCGGACTTGTATCTAAGCTACTATGTCTGTGTTGGAACCGAGCCTACTCTGATGCCCACAGTTTCAGATACTGTGGTTAAGAGGACTGCATTGGCCGTAGATGGTGCATCAATGATAACATCAGCGCCGAAGAGGGGGTAGTTTCCAGTTTGGTAGACGCATTCATCCAAATTAGATCTCATTCGTATATTCCACTTGATCTGTATGAAAGGATGAATTTTTAAACTCTAACATACTGTAGTGCACCATGTATGCCCACTAGTAGGTGCTAAGATTTAGCGGGGGTGTAAGCGGAAGAAACCGAACCAGGCATGCCTAGACCAAGTATAAGTACCGGCCGGCCGCCCCATCAAAAAGTCAACTATTCTTCTCTCTTCACAATCTCAACATGTCTAAAATCCCGCCATTCGACTTCAACTCAGCTTTTTCGAAGCCAGTCACAAGTGACGTCAGCAAGGCGGCCGAGCCTCAGGAAACCTCAGACGCATGGGTCCATAACACCAAGCCACCCCTTTTCTGGGAATTTATCTCCGCACACCCAATATCCCTCAAACTGGAAAACATGAAAGCCGCGCTTAGCGCTGGCGCCGATCCAAATGAGATGGACCACGAGCGTGATCCACGTCGCAGTCTCGGTCGGCCTCTTCATTGCGCCATGGGGGACTGGGGCGACCCTGTCCATGTGAAAGAGAACATCCCAGCGATCAAGCTACTGCTCGAACATGGTGCTGATCCCCGCCTGCCTGGTCCAGAGGTCAAGCCTGCAGCTTTAGGGCTGCAGTCGCCCTTGGAACATGCAAGGCGACTAGCGATGAGCGAGTGGCGAGGGGACGATGAATTGTTAGAATGCGGGTATTATGCAGAAGCTTATCGTGTTATGAAAGAGGCTGCTGATGATTTGGATCGTAAGTGAGTGCTGATGACTGATATTTATTTTTCCATTGCTCATATTCTGTAAAAGGGCGTGATGCACCGACGACAGGAGGGGTTGTGGACTCGGTGCTTGGTTTCTTTGGCGTGCGGTAGATCATTTGTCCTACGAGAAAGAGTGACTTCTTTCAAGTTCGGAAAGCCATCAACAAATGCATTTTTCGTTGAACACTTAATGGAACCTTTGATCGTAAACTTGAAATCTAAGGGCCGCTGATTGCTTGACTAATGGCCAGATGTTTTGTGCCCATGATATTTCTCACATTAACCTGAACACCCAAACATACGTTAACACAACCCGAAGATTATTTTTGATGGTGCCTTATAAATCTTCAGCCCTGGCAGCATATTGTTGGTGAAGTCTCAAAAGCCATCAGAGAGATTGTCATACTATAAAATCGAAAGACAGAAAGAGCCAGGAGATTCAAGTTCTACTTCAAAGGCTTCATAGCCGGCGTATCTCAACAGAGACTACAATTAAAACCCGAAAACAAAGACCCATAGAGTTCGTCTGTTTGGAGCATGCAATAAGAAAGCTGCGTATTCAGGGCTTCATGATATAGTGTCAAAGGCGTAAGTCTGCCAGTCTTAATGACGTCGATCGACCTATTTCCAACGGAGGTAGGTAAATTACATGTACAAGCTTCAACGAAGGACCATTGTTCAGTTGACGTCTTTACACAAGTTCGCAAGTGAGACTTCCTTGTGAACGGACCGAAGATCGAGCGGGATAACCATCAGGTTTATTATATCATCCACCATGAGGTACCTACTGTATCCGAGATTACTTATTTGTGTACTTGACTAAGATATATCAGTCCATGTAGCTCTATCAGTGCCTTCCTATCCCCATGGATTATTGAACCCGCTAAGCATTCTAATATCTATACGGGCAAATCTGAATGTAAACAGCTTGGTATTTCGTATTTACAGGATCCTCGAGCTGGCTGAGCTGGCAATAAGAAAATCCGCCATGGACCCACTTTGGTATTTTCGGAAATGTATCATAGCATCGCTAGCTTATCCGACGAATTATCCGGGGTGCGATCTGGGGGTAACATCTGAACCTAATCACTCTCACTATTTATGAAGGCCCCATTCGCTTCAATCGCGAAAGTTGTAATTTCTATGAAATGATAGCTACAGTACCCCTGCATTAAAGCCACAAGCATTCGCATGACCAATTCTTACATGGCCTTACATGGCCTTATTACCGTCGAGCAGGGATGAAGCTTACGTTAAGTGAGTGACTCTTGCAACCCGGGTAAGAGAGGTGAGGAAGGGGTGAGAATTCTCATCTAGGGGGTGGTCGCAGGCATCGGTCGCTTTCCAAATTCGGCAACGAGCTCACAATTAGATATAGCGTCACGAAGGGAGCCTAGAGAAAGATTTACAGTAAGCGTGAAAGTTATGGAATCTGGAGTCTTTAATTGTGAAACAATTAATATCCCGGGCTAGTAGTACCCGCGGGTCCTATTAGTTATGTGTTGGTATCCACGTGACTAATAAACACCAGAATACAGCGAACCTCCCATTTCCTTGAGCTTAACAAAGCAGTTTGTGGTCTTAGCTAGTTTAATATAAGCTCGAAATCAGCCCTTCTCAACTACGCGCGGAAAAGGCTTCTAGAACGCGGTATCCGAAAACGGTATCCGAAAGCGGCACCGCCTCGAGGGTAAGAAGTAGATAAAATCAGTCTGATTTCTAAAAAATTTGGAAATTAGACAAGGTGGTACTTGATGAGGTTGTGGAGTAACCCAAGGACGCAGTTCAGGATAGAAGCAAATACATAGTGGGCGATTTGAATAAACCGATCCATATGGAATGTTGAATGACAAAACAATTCGTCACATATTAAACAGAGCTAGGTAATGGTATTCGTAAGATTACAGCAGCTGGCAAACTCGATTTCTTGCGATGTCGATCAGTATATGGAATGTAGCGTCGTCCGTTTGTAGCGAGGGCCGCCTTTAGACCTTCCGCTGCCGGTGCCCGTGACGGGGATCAAATCCCGGCCAGGTTTCTAGGAACCACTTTCTGAGAAAATCTCCTCAAGGGAAAATCGAAACTGGTCTAGACTTCGGATCCTCAGATTTTGTTGCGCAGATCTCGCCAAAACCAGCTTTAAATCTAATGTACCTAAGTCGTAGATTCGTGAGTTGCCGGATGCGGAAAGGAGTACGGCCACAACAGAAGTGCGCTGGGCACACTCTCTTCCACTATTCAACAACCTGAAGTTCAAATTCATCCACTAATAGCTTCGCGCCTAAATTCTCTTCCCTTTCTTTGCATTGTGGTCATGCAATAATTTTCATGATCTTGCTTGTGGTTGCCCAAAGTCCAAAAGCCACTCACTCTACCTATTGCCAGGGCAGTTCCGAAGTTTTTCGATTTGCAAGTCACGCATCCCAAGCAACAGATCAATTTGAAAATGATGTTAGTTTTGAAGATGCAGTTCCCCAAGGCAGATAACTAACCATCATTATCAGGGTATCTATCACGCATTTTAGACCGCTACGCGCGTTATCTATTGTAGTCGGGCTGCTACTATGCATAGTGAGCCAAACGTGTTCTTCAGCTTGAGTCAGGTCAGATGCTAATGAAATTTTTCAGGTGATATTAAGTCCTGCCGAGCGTCGATCCTCATGGCCACAATCCATTCTTTACCCAGGTGGCATTGATGGAATGGAAAGACAACAAACCAAGACATCCACTGAATTATCCACCTATCAGGCAACAGCAGAGAAAATTCACAGGATCCTGCCCGGTTGGCATTCGTCTACAAAACGGAAAAAGATCGTCATGGTGACCGGAAGCACTGGCACAGATCGCATGTTAGGAATACCGCACATCAAGGACATGATCTATGAGAACCGGAAAACATATGCTGAAATTCACGGTCTCGAGTTCATGTGGGCGAACATGACGAGTTACAACTTACCCGACGGTTCTCCGATCTACTGGAACAAAATTCCTATCTTGAAAGAAGCGTTCGTGCGCTACCCCGATGCCGAGTGGATTTGGTGGATGGACATGGATATTATTATCATGAACACGTCACTCAGCATCTATGATCACGTTCTATCACCGGAAGGGATGGCACGTAATGTTCTTCTCAACGAATCCATCCATACTGCTGGCGGTGGCGAGCTTGGCCAGAGAACCCCATCGACATACAAACACGATGATATCAACTTCATTATCTCCAAAGATTCTTGGGGTATGGTGGTTGGGAACTTTCTTATGCGCCGCGGCACATGGAGCGATTGGTTGCTGGATCTGTGGATCGATCCCCTGTACATTGCTCAAGGCTGGACATTTCCTGAGAATGATGCATGGACACACATGTGGAAGCACCACAAAATAGTCCAAGAGCACTCGGTTTGCATGAATCAGCGCTCCATGAACGCGTACCCGGATTACAATATTCTTGGGGAACATTGGACACATGGTGACCATATAGTACATTTTGCGGGCTGTGGTGATCACGCAATTTGTGAGACAGAATGGAATAAGTACTGGAATCTGCGCGAGAAACCTAAAGTGCCTGCCTCTGTTCAGAGCAAGCTGCAAAATGGTACTGCTGAAATCGAGGATGTCCAGGGAGGAGTGGGACTTCCGACAAATTTATGATCCTCGAGAACATGAGATATTTATGCGTGGGTAGAGTTTAGTTTTTTGAAGGCGTATCTAATATATAAGCAAGTCTTGGGACCCACCATGATAATACCTTGAAAAAGTGCACATCTTCTCTTCTTCGGTGAGAGTCTCACACTTCAACTTATCCAACCTTGGAAACTTATGCTGTATGGTTACTGAGGGCACAAAGTGCACATTTGGTGGTCCTGGAATGTTGGCGCAGCTGGGCAGCTCTGACGTCACCTAGGCATCCAAGTGTGGCATAAATCAATTTTAATATGAGAAGATTTAATTAATTTGACAAATTAGGCCATACGAGTATACTGATGCATAGTGATTACACTTCATTAATTTTCTGGTCTTTGATTATGTAAAATGTGAGGACGGAAGTTGCAGTAAACATTACCGCAACCGGTAACCTTAGAAAGACGATAGACGTACTAAGACTAGATGCTTTCGGAAAACAAATCAAGGCAGGATGGTCTTGTTATTCTATTCAAAAGCCAAACATGGAGCGCACCTGCTTCAATATTCATTCTCCTTATGATCAGTCCACCTAGTCACCTAGTCCAAGATGTCTCTTAAGAAGAGATCTGATAACTGGATCGATGTGAGTATCCCAGTTTAAGCCTTTTATCAATGACTGACAAAGACCCAGGGTCTTCGCGGAATTGCAGCGCTTATAGTCGTGACCTATCACCTTTGCTCCGCCTTTGCGAACTGGTTGAACTCGCCAGCACTTACGGAGAATGGCGTGGTGTACCTTTTCCAGCAACCCTTTTTGCGACTGATAGTTGCCGGTCGGTTCTCGGTCTCTCTCTTCTTCCTCATTACCGGATATGTGAACTCTGTTCAATCGATTAAACATATTCGCAATGGAGATCAAAGTGGTGTCCTCGCAAAACTCTCTACGAATACGATTATTCGGGCCGCAAGACTCATCGTACCAACAAATATGGCAATTTTGGGGATATGGCTTGTCTGTCAGCTAAATGGGTTTCGATTCGCATGCCAGGTTGACGCGCCCTGGATTAGGGTGGTTGCTAGCGCTGCACCACCAGGTCCTACCTTTCATAATGCGATTATAGGCCTATTTCGGAACTGGGTGTTGTTTTGGCGAGATGGTGTATCGCCCTACGATCCTACATACTGGACAATTCCTTTCTTCCTGAAAGCGTCTATGCTGGTTTACCTGACGCTATTGGCAACTATATTCACCACTCGGAGATTCACTAAGTTGCTTCTCATTTCTCTTTACTGTTATGCCTGGTTGGGCGGCGAAGGTGAGCCTCTCTAATAATATAAATTGGAGCATTTCTAATGAAAACAGCCCTCATGGAGATGCCTACCTACGCCGGGATATTCCTAGCTATTTTGAACGCTGATTACGGTTCCCAAGCCACCTCGATTATACCCGCACCGATTTCGGCAATAATGATTCTGAGTGGTCTTTTCTTCGCTTCATATCCCGATGAAAATTCATCATGGGCGTCTTGGAGCCGCGCCCTAGACTTAATGGGTCAATATATCGTCCCCAGTGGCGGCGACGTCAATCGATACATCAACTCCCTCGGAACCACTCTTTTCGTCTATGGCATGTTCTTCTCTCGTGATGGCCGTCGGATTCTCGCACACCCGTTTATGAACTTCCTCGGCCGTATCTCGTTTCCTATTTACCTCCTTCATGATACCCTTATTCGCACTGTTCTATCGTGGGTGATATATGGACGGTGTCTTTTCGAGAAGGCCCCCGTGGACAAAGAAGGGAATCCTATGTATTATCAGAGGGGTGGGTACACAACATTTGCCGTTGCTATACCATTATTTTACATCATGCTGGTATATGTCGCTTACCTGTGGACACTACATGTGGACCCTATATGCGAGAAACTGATATTTTGGCTGCGCAAAAAAGCATTTGGTGAGAATGATGACGAAAACGATGGACTTGAGGCTGTCAGAGAAGGCATACTGGGTGGAATTTTGAAATCTTGATAGCCCGGGCCTGTATATAGGATTTAGGGTTCGCACAAGGATTGAAAGAAGATGATGAAGATGATGAGAGAACGTGACCTTTTCAAAGACTAAAGCATGGCATGAAATTTAAAGAGTGTAGAATAATATATAGTTGGCCCCGAGGACTCGGTAAGACAAATTCTTACCTAAAGAGAAGAAGATACCTAGGAACCCCCTTTTAGAATCTCTTATACTAGGTTCTAGTAGCGAATTATATATAGATTATGTGGGCTACAAAGCTAATGTTATATATTGCTAACTAGTCATAGTAATTATCGCTCATGGGATCTTAATATACGTACGCTAATGCTCATCCTTAAGTCTTGACTATAAATATACTATTACTAGTTAATTAAATGCAGTCTACGAACTTAGGTCTATGGAGCAGAGTCTTATTAGGTATGTCATGTAAATAAATACCGTAATGCGGACATTTCGCCGGCCAGCATGAGCGGCAAGGTTGCCCTTCCGGTGTGCGAGCCCGCTTCATGGGATCTAAATCACGCAACTATCTCAATGGGGAAGTCCGCTTGAAGTATTTCCAAAACAGCCCGAATGTCGGCATCGTGGGAAAAGAAACGCTTCAAGTAGATACGGATAGCTTGGCCCTCTAGTAGTAGCCGCTGCGACATCCACCAAATCCCCACTTGGTACAACTTCGCATACCAAAGAGCCAAGGCCAGAAGCATACGAGGATCCTTTGCTTCTAGCAGTCCCCTGACCTCCGAAGAAATGCCACTAACAAATGAGACAAAGCTCAGAATGGTCACGTATATGGGACAATCCACAAAAACTACTTGGGCAACTTGCACCCCGATGGTGTAGTGTGGGTCTGAGCTATCATCCTGTGGACTGTCATGGTTGACGAGATTGAAGAGACGAATGAAAGCCGGCGGGATATTATCCAAGAGAGTATTGATGGTTTTATGGGGGGTTGTGAGCAATTCGTGGCTGCGCATGGAAGCCAAGGTCATAGAGATGGGGTCTGGACGGTATGATTGGGTGACTTTCCATATTTGCTCCTTGCCATTGTTCATACGCAGCCAGTTTAGATCCGACGGTGATGTGGACTTGAGTGGCCACGCTTCTTGTGAAGTCTTAGCTTCGATGTGGCAGAAGGATATGGTCCAGAGGATAGCTGCTGTACTAAGTAAAGCAACTCGTGAAGCAGCTGTCTCCTCTCCCTGAAATTGCCGTAATGCCGACAGCCGATCGTTGAACAACAACACGGCTCGGTGCCAGTGATAATATTCTGCAAACACGAGGTGTGGGCAATATTGCAAATTATCAGTCATTGACAAATGCCGGTCATGCATGAGAGTCAGGGTTGTTATCACGTGCATCAAGAATGGGTGCTGGTAGGATATGTATTTTAGTAGCGGCTCAACTTGACTGCCACAGGGGATGTAAGTTTACCGACGATGCCAACGTAGTCACCTCATTCTGATAAATTGCCAGCCGCTTGCCGATGCTAACAGTGGGCGCAGTCCGTACCTGGAACTTGGCAAGAATTTGATCGCTCGGATGCCGCCAGTACGATGGCTCGGGAGGCAAAACGGGAGTCATGACCTTCTCCATCGGGGGTCGGAGAGTAGAAACTGTCCGATCATAGCTGCAAGTTACCCCGTAGGCGACGCACCGTTCGCATGCTGGTGTCTTCTCGTCACACTGAGGCGAGGTCAGGGCCCGGAAACAAGGAATTGGCTTAGGTGGCGTACTTTAACACTGCGAAGCTTGCAGTTGGTACAGCCTCGTCGAGACTTTCTATGGGGCTGGATCTTACGTCGTTTTTCCATTCTCGATTACCGCGAAAGAGCAGCGTGATGTGTGCTGGAAGGTCTAGAGAAGTGATATGAAGGCATGCTTACAGTTCACGCTAACCCTGTCTCGGATTCACTGACCCCACTTTCCCGATCTATCTTTTGCGACTAACCCCCATTCGGATTCAATGTATGCCCTTAATCCCGAATGCCGAATAGATTTGAGGATAAAAGGCTCCAGCTCTGGGTATGGATATTGATCATAATTTGGAGTCCACAGCTTTCCAACTCTTACCTCTTTCGATAATCATCCCACAGAGGCACCGTGGACGTCGACACTTCCACCTCTTTAAAGACACGCCGTTATGTTCCAGAACCACGCGGCATGGCTCACGGGGAACAAAGTCCACCCCCTCCAGGTGAAGCCAGCGCCTTACACTAGTCCTCGCGAGGGCCAGATTGTCATCCGCAATCGCGCAACAGCCATCAATATAATCGACTGGAGACTGCAGGATCTCGGAACATCTATGATGTACAAATGGATCAAATATCCTTGCATCTTAGGATCCGACGTGGCAGGCGAGGTAGTCGAGGTTGGTCCACAAGTGACACGATTTAAAGTCGGAGACCGCGTTGTCGGCCAAGCTGTCGGCAAAGATGAAAAGCGCAACAGCGATGCCGAAGGAGCCTTCCAACTCTATGTCGTACTTCTGGACCATATGGCATCACCCATTCCGGGCCACATGCCGTATGAGAACGCCTGTGTGTTTCCGTTGGGTACTTCCACGGCTGCTTGTGGTCTGTTTCAAACAGATCAGCTTGGACTTCAGTTACCTTCCGTCAGTTCCAAGCCCAAGGGCGAAACACTACTGATTTGGGGTGGCTCCACTAGCGTGGGGAGCAGTGCTATCCAACTTGCTGTAAGCGCTGGCTACGAAGTCTTTACAACGTCATCTCCACATAATTTCAATTATGTGAGGAAGCTTGGCGCCACAAAAGTCTTTGATTACAAAAGCAAGACAGTCGTGGATGACATAGTGAAAGCCTTCAAAGGGAAAAAAGCGGCTGGTGCAATCTCCATGGCCTCCGAAGGGACTGAGCGATGCATGGATATACTGGCTCGTTGCGATGGGAATAAATTCGTTTCCCTAGCCGCTTATCCGGTCCCTGACAAGATCCCGGCGCACTTTCCAATTTTGCAAACCATGTTCATGTTCATTACTCGAAGTTTGGTCTATTGGTTCAAGTCCAAGACTATGGGCGTTGGCTACAACTTGATTTTCGCAACATCTTTGGTTGAGAATGGAGTCGGCAAGGCTGTCTTTGAGGATTATCTGCCCCAGGCTCTGGAAGATGGCAAATTTCTGGCATCGCCAGAGCCAATTGTAGTAGGGAATGGACTGGAAAGCATTCAAGCCGCCATGGACTATTATAAGGCAGGAGTATCAGCCAAGAAGGTCATTGTTTCATTGAAAGACTGAGGAAGCACTAAAGAGACGCGATGTTATCAAATGCTTGTTTGTTTCGAATCTTGTTTTCTAATATGTCTTCCGTTCATGTTACTCGCCTAGCAATTGCTGGGAATTGATGTCAAGGTCAACTATTCATTCATTGGTACTTTACTGTATACAGTCTTCTCCGTACCATCGGTTCTCGGAACCAGGAAGACGATGGAAGTTACGGCGCAATTGACGTTTTTTTTTACGAAAGCCAAAGATTTTTCAGGTATCATCGCCGTCCCTGTACCATATATCTAACATGTGGCGCCTAACCCTTTAATAAAGCAACGCAGCAACTAGAACAGATTGGATAGCACCAACTTAGCAGAAAGGTGGATCCCTTGCCGCCCTATCGTTCAGCCCCTTCACACCACCGTTACACCTTAATACCCTACCCCTGGTAACTAACCCATTAGGAAACCTTATTATATGGGTTATAACCATATCGTTAATATAAACACTTTCTGAAGTGAGTATAACATTCATATTATCCTATAGCTAATTGAAAACCACAACATACATTCCCCAGGATCCGGGACAATGTAGCTTACATAACCTCCCCGCAGACCTCAACGCCAACCTCCTCGATAGACTTTCACCCGCAAAACACTCATGCCCGCTTGGACTCGGTCCGTTTCAAGGTCAGTGCATCTCGTATCTCGTATTACACTACCCGCGATAAACCACCTCCGCATAATCTCGTCCATATACCCTATCCAAACCCCTTAAACCCTCAAAACCTCAAACCCCCGATTACTCTTCAAGCTTCCCCCTTACTCTCCCCGCATGGGGGGGTACGATTACTATGTACTCCACACACGTGCTATCTTATACAGTGAAACCAACATACCAAACACAAACAACACGCTGACAAGACACTGGAATGCAGCAGCGTACAGACCTACGTGACTCGCGAACATCTAATGGATGGAGTCAGCTCCTGAGGAGGCCCGACCGGCGGACTCCCGCCTTTCTCCGCACGATGATATCACCCCCAGCACTACGGAACATTATAACTCCAATCACAACTCCAATCCCAGCCCACCCGCGGACGATCCGATAGATGGGCCCACAGATGACACAAGATCTCTGTCGCAGACATCAGGACACTCAAGAGCCGTTTCTGGGGTCGTCCCTCCATACTGGCAGCGGCATGAGCGCAATGTCTCCCGCGCATCGCAGACCTCACTTGCCCGGTCGGCGATGATCACGTTGGAGGATCATTCGGCTGATCCGGAATGCGAAACGAGCAGGGGTTTGTGGGCGCAGAGTGTCTTGATTGAGGATCATGTTGTTGTGCAGGGGAAGACGGGGGTGGGAGCATACGTTGTGTGGAATTGTAGGATTCAGACATTGGATGTGAGTTTGGCGGCCAGAGTATGGATGGCTTTGTCGTATGCTAATTCATTTCTGACAGGGAGGTCCGATGGTTGTTCGTATGCGGTATTCCGAGTTTGACGATCTGCGACAACGGCTTGTTTCTTCTTTCCCGCATGCGAAGAGTGCTCTACCTGCTCTTCCTCCGAAGAGCGTATTTTGTATGTTTACTGAATGTCCCTACCAGGGAATTGCGGCTAATGATGGTAGACAAATTCCGGCCCAGTTTTCTAGAACAACGGCGAGTTGGTCTGGAATATTTTCTCAAGTAAGTCCTCCAGAATGCCTCTTTGATCCTAACTAATCACTTCCAGCTGCGTGCTTTTGAATCCCGAGTTCTCAAGCTCACCTGTCGTCAAAGACTTCCTCTTTGGTCGACTTTCCTAGTTTTCTAATATCTCGGTTCATGGACAAATCCGTGTACAGTAAATCATGATCTAGAGCGCACTGTCTTTACGTTGGAGTTTGGAGCCAGAACTCTTTGCATAGGAACATTGCGAATATGAATACAGAATTTCTCAACCCGGTTTCTTCGCGTTCCATCCTGACTAGATTGAGCATGTGGTGGAGGTTGGTATGGCAAACAGCAAGACATAGTTGGTTTGGCCTTGGAGAAAAAACTGGAGACAAGAAAAGCTTGGAAGCTCAATTAGTTGGAGTGTGAAAATGCGATCTGACAAAAGAAAGGTAAAAAACAAAGAACGTTAGGTCTGGACATCTGAAGCCTTAGACCGTCGCACAACAAACAATAACACCCGCGATATGATGCAACAATTCAATGGCCGATATGATACAGCAATAGTGAAATTCAAAAAGGGGTTCTGCGGCCTGGATGAAACCCCGAGATGACCTTGACAGAGAGTGCTTATAAATTTGAATGAAACAGGATCACCCATTCACAGCTACAGAAGCTTGTTGATCAACAGCATCAGTCGGAACCTCCGAGGAAAGAGACGACGACTTTGAGGATTTTGACTTGCGGTCGATCAGCATGGTCCGTAGATCAGTCCAAATCATCTTTCGCAAGCTAATATTAGCCATGTGCATTATGGCGAGCAAATGTCTTGGTCCTGGCACACCATCCGGAAAAACGAGATACAATGGTGAATCCTGCGTGTGATCAGGCCGAAACTTATCATGGTACGCTTTCTTTCCATGAATCGGAAGACGCAGGAAAGTGTGGCCGTATAAGTCGCGTGTCAGACCAGCTAGTGGCCTTCGCATGCCGCATACATCCTCAGGTAATAAGGTCTGAGCAGGCTCAAAGCCAAAACCCAGATAAGAGACATCGGCACGGTTAAGCAGGGCCATGGCGGCGACGATGAGCAAATCACTGATTCCTTTCGGACTGCCCGGAGCAGCAATGCACGGGTCGACGTGATAGCCACTGCAGCCCAGACGTCGCAAGGCAGCAAATCCATTTACACGGCCGTCCGATCCACGACTATATACGAATGTCATGAGATTTGGCAGCGCAAAGGGGTCGTATACTGTGATGAATGCCTGCGGGCCGGTGGAGTCGTTGCGCTCAGCGCGCCAAGCATCATAAATGGCGACAAGATCTGATTGGAGCTGGGCATCTGTGCCATGGATTGCTGGAACATACAGACCTAAGGTCACGCCTCCTTTTTTGGGATTGAGCAACTGTCGGTTTTGTACGGCTATTCGTTTTCCGCTTCGCTCGAGAAGTACATCGTTGGTCTGGGGATTTAGTACACGTTCGGTGCCGAAGCGAATGGTGGTCCATTTTTCTGGTTGGGCTTCGACGTAGTCTCGAACGAAAGATTCACTCGCTCCCATAAAGGCTATTCCCCAATGATGGCGGGCTCGATATTCTGCGAACTCGTCCAACAAATCCCTGATTGCGACTGGGTCTGGGTCGCAAAGAGGGTCTCCACCTACAATCACCACCCGGTTTCGAACCTTGAACGACAATGCTGCCGTCCGCGCTTTGTTCACGAAGAACCGGTAACTGTGATCCAACATACCCATGTGAGCTACCCGACCATATTGTGCTGTCAGTCGCTGGATGGCAGTCATCGTAGAGAAGTCTTCTAAACAAAAAACATCTCCCTGGTCACGGTTTTTGTTGGCCGGGCGCGGTTCGCTCTTGGATTCAGTACGGTCGATCGCGGTAGACGATGCCGAAAATGAGATACCTAGGGCTGGATCACGCGTATCACGATCGTCCAGACTTGTTGGGGGTGTACTTTCGACGTGGCTTTCGACTGCAGTCAATGCGCGGCTGCTGCTGACTGAGCTGGCGTCGGAAATCGGTGCTGCATGGAGGCTGGTGCGCAAATGGTCGACAACGGATACACCGGGGGTCTCCAAGCGATGGTCCAGACTAGGGATATAGAATTGGTCGATCAACGCGTCACCCAGCTCGTCGAGAAGGATTGATTTCTTGGATTTTGTACCGCTATCCAGGCTCTTGGCTTTGCGAACACGTCGAGGTCGTTTCTTCTTCTCGGGGGTGGAGGATATGGGGGTGATGGATTGCATGGAATCAGACGTGGTAATAATGATGGGTGGTACAGGCCTGTCAGGGAATGAAGAATGTGAGAGCATTGTATCAATGACAAGGATGCGATTCTGGGGAGAGTGAAAAGGAAAAAGGGACAGACTTGACAGAATGAAAAAATTGAAATGGAATAAGCAAAGGAAGAAGTTAAGATTGGCAAGCGCCCTGGAGTTTTACACGGCATGACACCTCCAGCCTCGAACCTTCCGTTTCTCCGTTTGCATGTCCTACAGTACTATGGATCCTCCATGTCTAGACCCCAATCCAATCACGGTTGTTCCATGGGGGCTGACCTAACTTGCTCAGCCTTGTATTTTACTTTTTTGTCCATTGCAACCATTCAATGCAGCTTCGGTAATAAACGAACAACCGAATCACGGTACGTGCAGAATGGTAGAATATACAAGAAAACCCTGACGGCAAGGCTGAAGTGGGGCGACCCCAAATTTACGAGAAGGCAGCCATTATTTCTGCAGAGGAAATTAAGGAATATCCCTCATACCCCTATTACAAAATGATACATCAGGTAATACATGGACGATCCGAATAAGACCAAAATGCTGGTGCCTGAGATACACGAAGAAAAGATGACGGCATTGGTACGCCTAGATTGGGGATTAACGTTTAGGTCAAGCATCAAAAGTGGGGGCCTTGGCACTTTTCAGGGTCTTTTTTCTGTTCCGAGATTTCAAGTTTCCGCCGTCAAGAGCCCTGGAATCAATTACACTCTGGCTGACCGGTTGTATCCGCCGATGTGTGGCCCGATCCTTACACTAGCGTGAAGGCTAGACAGTAAGACGAGGCTGACTTTTGGTTGCTGCCTAGTGTAGACAGTGTCATCGGGTTCCCCGGGTTCCGAGGTCCACATACTCATTGAGTTGCACTGACCATGGTTTACACGGGCTACCAGACTTTCCAACCTTGGAAAGTTGTCTCGTCAAAGTATACCGAGGGTTTAGCGTTAAGCATAAATCTAATTGATAACATATAATTGTTCAATTAAACTGCCGTTACCGTTGAATAATTTAAATTACAGATTTAAATTTTTTGATTACATATATAAGGCACCCCATTCCAAGTGGACGGACTTTCACGTATAATATCTGGGTAAGCAGTTGCCTATGAACGGGCTATTCTTGGATTCCATGTGAACTCTCAAATAATGGGCCTGCTAGCGCGTGATCGGGCGCTTGTCTATGTTTAATCGGGGTTTGACTCGAGTCCGACGGTCCACATTAGGCATGATTTGCGATATACATTCCAAAGTTGGACAAGCTTTATTTGGACATATTTCCCATCTTGGAAGAATGTAAATTTAGCTTAGATATGCTCACTTCCAAGGAATCCCTGCGCTTTGTCACAACAGCCACATCCAAAACGAGGAATTTTTTGATAACAAGTGACCCGGCTATTTGTACCGATCGCAAGGCATCCGCCAAAGCCACAGTAGCCGCCTCTTGCGGCGCAGTCCAGGCAAATGGCGCCATTAAAGTACGATTTTGAATTTGACAGTTAGAAGTCAAACCCCCCTCGAAAACTATATCAAGGAAAATTCATCTGGTATTACCATGAGATGTATTGATGTGGATAAGTTAGAAATTTGATTGGAATCATATCACCTTATGGGCGCCAAATTGGAGCATACTCGTGGTATATCCATCACCATATTTCTCATGGCCATTCTGATCATGATCGTCGCTTTACAGTTGCAATTCTTTGCCCAGGCCTGGTCTCAGTGGCCCTTTACATATTTCCCGTGGCCTTGTTCATGAATTTAGAGGCCGTCCGCGGTTCTGGGGTGGCCAGTTCGAAGGTCCCAGGCGGAACGGGACGCGATATTAGGTATATTTTAGAATACCTATAACACGGTCTAGTATGTCTGTCAGGGCTCGAGGCTGGAGCAGAGCAGAGGAGACAAGAAAAAAGAGCACACACAGGACTAGCTAACGTAGTGGGCTATCAAGAAGGGAACGAAGCAGAGAACACATCATGCTATTGTGTGGAATGTGTGAGAGAGAGAAAGGATCACAGCAAGAAACGCTGATTTAAACTACGCAGGCCGGTCACCTGACTCCGACAATGTTCTTGTCTACGGAGTTGGCTCGCGAATGGACCTCTCTGATTTTACTTCGAGGAGTGATTTGATAGGCCAGGCTAGGTTTAATTCATATTTTGTGAACCAATCAAGAGTAAAAAAAACACAAATTCAGGAACTCACTAACGATAGAATCTGCAAGGGCTTAGTGTACCGAAGTAGTTAGGGGATGGTGATTCGTACATCTCGCGATCGGAGATAGGAGATAATGGAGACCGGGGCTGTGGAGCTATATAGCAGAGCGCGATTCCAGCCTTGGAAGGTACATGATCGCATTAGCTACGGGACTAGGAACCGAGATCCAGGACGTTGGAAGACTACTAGGTACCTGCATCGGTTATCTACATCGTGCCATGGAGTTGGCGACTCAATTAGGAAATAATCAGCAGCGTAGATTGGAGGTAGAAGCATGGGCATAACAAACACACTGATTGGCTAATTAAGCTTCGGGCCAAGGCCGCGTTGTGGAGCCTTGGCAAACATGATTGGTCAGTTCCGCGGTTGGTCTCCATAAACCGCCAGGGACATTCATACTAAGCTCCGCCATTTTTCAACCGACGAATCTGCGAAGTGCTAATTCAGCTTGACGAAGTTGTGCCGCGTCCCGGATGTCATAAGCGAGCGAGCATTCCCCACCAATTGCCCGGTTTTCGTCAGCGGGGCTGCACAATTCTCCGCAACCTATAATCATCCCTCGCTGAGACATGTGAAGAGATTCTCCATCTGTCATTTGCCTTGTGAGATGAACGAGCTAACGAGATCTCGACGTCGCCCGGCTAAACGCGACCTCGTGGCATGCGGACGTTGCCCGGCACGAAAGTATAAAATGCGATCGATCCGTCCACAGGGGAAATGATTCTCGTACTCCAGCCCAGTTCCTTCTCTACCTTGCAGGTCCATCTCAATCATGAAGGCCAACACTGTCGTCCCTCTTCTCAGCCTTTTGGGTGCTGCCCTTGGCGCTGCTGTCGCCCCCCGTAGCACCTCGGAGCCCTGGGGTTACAAGTCCGGCTCCAAGGAGTCCATTGCCAACCTGAAGGACAAGATTGAGAATGTTGTTTGGATCCTGCTGGAGAACCGCGGATTCGACAACATCCTCGGTGGTGTTCACAAGGAAGGTCTGGACAACGTTGTCAACAACGGTCCTTTCTGGAACCCCCAGCTGGTCAATGAGACCAACAGCAAGAAGTGGTACAGCCAGTACAAGGACTATGACTCCGTTGCCCACGACCCTGACCACTCTGTGACTGGTGTCAACTTCGAGTTGTACGGCACCTTCACTCCCGACAACGAGGCCATTGCCAAGGGCACCTTGAAGCCTGACCTGAAGGGCTTCGTCGAGCGTCAGATGGGCGAGTACCCGGACATCTCCGCTCTGCGTGCCACCGAGGAGGTCATGGGATACTACTCCGAGGACGAGGTCCCCACTCTTGTGGACCTTGTTGATGAGTTCACCACCTTCAACTACTGGCACTCGTGTGTGCCCGGTGTAAGTTATATCCATATTTTAGCTCAATTCTGGAAATACTGACCCACGTTTCAGCCCACCAACCCCAACCGTCTCTGTGCCGTCTCCGGTACCTCCGACGGTCACGGTGAGAACGATGACAGCTTCCTTGTCTCTGGTATTGATACCAGCAGCATCTTCGAGGTGGCCACCGAGAAGGGTATCTCGTGGCGCAACTACGACGGCACCAACGGTGCCTTCCTGCCCGATTCCCTGTTCTTCAACTGGACCGCCCAGAACGCTGAGAGCAACGTCGTGCCCCTGGAGAACTTCTACCAGGATGCCTACCTGGGTCTGCTCCCCCAGCTTTCTTACCTCAACCCCTCCTGCTGTGACGCCGACACCAACTCCATGCACCCCTCCGGCAACGTCTCGTTTGGTCAGGTCCTCGTGAAGCAGGTTTACGATGCCGTCCGCACCGGTCCCCAGTGGGACAAGACCCTCATCCTGCTCACCTTCGATGAGACGGGTGGATTCTTCGACCACGTCGCCCCCCCTCTTGCCGTCCGCCCCGACAACAAGACTTACACTGAGACTGCCGCTAACGGCCAGAACTACACCCTCAACTTCGACCGTCTTGGTGGACGTATGCCCACCTGGTTGATCTCTCCCTACGCTCCCAAGGGCTACGTTGAGGACTACGGTACCAACCCCGTCACCGGCAAGTCCGAGTCTTACAGTGCAACCTCCGTCCTGAAGACCCTCGGATACCTGTGGGATCTGGAGGACTTCACTCCTCGTGTCGCCCAATCGCCTGCCTTTGACCACCTGATTGGTCCCGAGGCTCGTTCTTCTGCTCCCTCCACTCTGGCTAACCCCCACACCTTTGCCAATGCTGTCTAAGCTTGTGTGCTTCAGGTGATAAAGTGGTTTGGAGGAAAATATGATAGATAATTTGTTGATACGATCTCAGATGATGTACTTTATTTGACGATATTAATTGTGCTTAATGCAAATAATGAAAGATTCATACACAATTGAACTTGTGCGATGCCAATAACAAGAGTGTCAACTGTCAGAAAATCGAGCTACTTGTAGGAAAGCACAAAAAATTGGACTTGCAACAAATCATTGCTATTCAAATAAACCGACCAGAATAGTCTTAATTCACGTACCTTGTCGCAGAAGTGGGGCCAAGCCTAACCGCCCTTCGAGGCAAAGATATCCAGCAATGTTATAGTAATTGCGATCTTCAGCGCCCATCAAGTGAGAAGCATTCTCTAGATGCTTAGCACCTTCGTAATGGCAACACCATCCTATCCAAAAGTCAGTCCCGCATAAAACCAAAGCAGCGTAAAACGTACCGTCCGTCCGCTATGACCCTGAAAGGGATGAATCTCTGTCTCATAGACATAACTCGGGACACCCTCCACATTTGCTAAATCAACGCCCACATCATTAATCCCCTTCTCCTTGATAAGCTTAGCCAGATCCAGGTCCTCAAAGTCATCCGAAAACTCATGTGCCTTCAGAATCTCCTCCTTCTCAGCCTTCGTAGCCTTGAGCCAATCAACATAAGCAATGCCCCGTCCAGCTTCAGGCGAAATATTATCCGCAACGATCACAGACTCCTTATTCAGCAAACCCAATCTCTCAACAAACCACAGATCATACCGGTACCGATCTTTCCAATGATCCAAGAACAAAATCTCGATCTGCTCAATTGAACCATCCTGCACAAGCTGCGCAAGTGCCTCGTGACTGGGCGCAACGATAACAGTAATGATATCCTGCAACCCAGCAAGCTCGATAAGCATCTTTGCGACAGATGCATTGATAGGATTAATCTCCAGCGAATAGTATTTCTTGCCTCCCGCCCGGCGAAGAGCATCGCCGAATCTGATGGCAGAGTAACCGACGTACCCACCCATCTCGACCATGGTGGATGGTTTCCTTTCTTGGATTATCTTGTCGATCACGACGCCCTTTCTCGGGCCGATATTGATCAGACGTTTCTCCTCGGTGTTGAACTTGTCGATTGCATCGAGAACCTTTGAGGGGTTGTTTGCGAGTTCGTGGAAGTTGGGGAGGGCCCAGATGTATCTTAGGAGGTCGGGCTCGCGGCCTGCCTATGAGGAATACTATTAGGATGTTGTCCTAGAATATGTATAGTGGTTAGATGAGATACTTACTTCGACACGGGGACGAGGCTCAGTAGAGCCCATGTTGGATTGATAAGAAGAAGGATATGCGTGTTTTAAAGCCGATAGACAATTGCTTGAATAGATTAAGTTGGAATGACCTTGACCTTTATACACCCCTCTCTCGGAGATGGAGATACGCGATCTCGGGGATAACCCCCGAATCCGATCGACTTGGGTTATTAGCGCCGAGCTCGTGGAACGGAGTCAAGGGTTTCGGGACCGTTGACGTCGATCATGTCATTAATCTGCTATTTGATGTGATTGACCAATCAATATACCATAGAACGCAAGGGTTATACCGAGCTGCATCCATGCCTGCTCTCAACCTTACCAGCCGATAAATGCCTCATAAATAAAACAGAAAGTTCCCAGAAGGCATAAATTGAGACTCGAAAGCGACGATAGAATGTACCTAACATATAGAGCACAACAAGAAATAACTTCATGATTCCAAAACATCCTGCACTGCCCGCACCACATTCTCCAACATCTCCTCTCTACCCACACCAGAATCAACGACAACCACATCCCATTCATCACAAGGCATCTCCAACAACACAATCTGCGAATCAACCATAGCTGATTTCATATAATGCCCCTCCGCCTCCCGCACAACAACCCGATCCTTAAGCATAGTCCTATCCTCCACATGAAGCATAACAAAAGTAATAGTAACAGGCAAATCCAACAACTGCGATAATCGCCTCAACTCATCCCTGTAAACAGTCCTTAAAGCCGAGCATGTTACCGCAACAGCAGGTGCAGATGTACCGAGCAATCGATCCATAACCGCTCCCCGAATGTGGGCCAACCAATCCCAGCGATCGGAATCTTGCAGGGGGATATCCCTGTCCATTTTCAGGCGGGCCAGCGGCGAGTGGAGGTTGTCTCCTTCAATCGCAGGGATACTGAGTCTTTGTGTTAGGGCTGTAGCAGCGGTTGTTTTGCCGCATCCTGATGGACCGATCAGGAAGATTATATCCCGGGGGACGGCTGGGGCAGAGGATGGAGTCCAGGCTTGGTTGAAGTACTGGACAAAACGAGTGACGAGGGTTTTATCAAGCCCGCTTGCGTTAGACAGGGATGGAGATGATGCTTGTGCGTTCTTTGTATCGTATAGCAGGACACGGCTGGGTGCATCGGTGTCGTACTTTGAGGCGAAAAACTCGAGGAGGCGGATGGGTGGATTTGATTCAGGGTCTTGGTTTGATTCTCGGAGACGCTGGAGCCATGCCTTTGGTGAGAGGCTTTCGAATTCTAATCCAGCTTCCTGCAGTAATGGGAGAAGTTGCGTGGACCAGTGGCTCAGGCTTGGATTGGTGACATTTAAGACGTTCGCTGCGGCGGGGCTTAGGCTTAGATCAATGATACTAGAAGCCATGGTGTCGACTGGTGTCCAGGATAGCACATCGTCTAGCTTCGGTAGCGCTTTGATCGTTTTCGCCGATTGGAGAATCATCGGGATGGCTTCAGTAGTATTCCAGATACCGTACACTGTATCGGCGATGATTTGACCTGCGCGCAGAACCCGCGCTGTCATGCCAGTTTCTGTCGCAGCCCTGGTGACGATATGTTCTGTGACAAGCTTTGACTGGGCATATCCCATGCCTTGGGCATAGCTCAGAGATTCAGGTAGCGCTTCTGGAGCCCAGTTACCCGGTGTCCGTGCCACAGTACTGGCGGATGAACAAAAGGCAAAGGAGGCTGGACGAGGCCCTTCAGCACTCAGGCACAGATCTAGAAGGTTGCGAGTAGCCGCGATGCAGCTTTGTTCAAAGCTTTCCAAAGCCCAATTGAAATTTACAGACCAAGCACAGTGAATTACTGCTGTAACTGATCTCTTGATCTGAGAAAAGGTTTTCTCCTCGAGACCAAATTTGTCCGAGTTGGATAGGTCCGCCGGTAAAGCGATAATCTTTCGCTCGGCGGCAGGAGGTAGACTGAAAGCCAGTCCACGGGTGCGTAAGCTTTGAGAAATGCGCTTGCGAGCAGCGGCAGGGGTTTTGGCACGGACTAGGCAGTATATCTTGTGGACATTCTCAGATTGGGCCAGTTGAGCTGCGATATGCGCACCCAGTGATCCAGTAGCTCCAGTGAGCACGATGTACTCCCCATCGAGATCGCGCGGAACAGGTGTGTGGATCTTGAAGTTGGAGCTGTATTTCTCAATCAAGTTTTGCATTCTCTGTTCGACAGGGATCTGCTCCTTTGAGTCTTGACCCTTGCGCAAACTTTGGATTGCATCAGACATTGCCCGTATCGAGGGGTTCTCGAAGACAAAGTTCTGTGCCAGCTTATGACCGCCAAGATCAAGAATTTTCAAGATGGCACCCCGGAGTCGAATAGATTGTAGACTGTCCACACCCAAACTGAAGACATCAGTCGTCTCATCCAAGATAGAAGAACTAATAGATGGGGCGATATCCAGTAGTGTGCTTCGGATAAAGCTGGCAAGCTCGGAACCTTCCAAGATCAAGCTACCCTCAATACCTGGGGCATCGTAGATCTCATTGATGCGCTCCGCAAATTGCTGGTAGAATGCAGACCGGATGACAGTTCCTTTGTCCGTCTTGCGATACTCAGTGTCTCTCGGAAGAACATGAATCATATCTCGAGAAATATATGCATAAGCAGGAGACTCCGCATTGCATTTTTCGATTTCCGGGAAGATAGCATCAACCAACTCCGAATCATTCGAGAATGGAGATTTCTCCGATGGAATGATGAATAGACCAAGGCGAGGCTTAGAACTTCCAAACGCGATCGCTTCAGCAACATTGTGATTCTTTCGAGCAACGCCCTCGATCGTCAATGGATTAGCCTTTTCACCATTTTCAAGAGCCAACGTATCATCCGAGCGAGCGTAGTATCGCCAAGCATTAGGGGTCGTGGGATGCTTCTCGAAAAGATCCTTGGTCGCATAGGAATTATCCGGTCGGTTACTAGCCACCTTAGATGGCCAACCTTCCAAGACGCAAAGCTCATAGACTCCAGCCATATCTGGCTGCTCTTCCCACCGTAGATACGGTAGCAAGGATGGACCTGGACGAACATAGTCCCAGTCCAGATCGGACCTCTCCCGGAAAGAAGTCATCAGCTGGCCAGTCTCGGTGGTTCCATAGTGGGAAATAAGACGCACGCCATTTTGCACCAAGAGATCGCCGATCGGCTTCGGACAGGAGGAACCACCGAACATGACAAGCTCAAGTGGAGCCATGCACTTCAAACCCTCCTCTGACTCCGATAAGAGCTTCAAGGCATATGGTACTGCGTACAGAACCTGGATATCAGGATGCTCCTTCAACGTCGTGAGAAGTGATGTAGCAGTGAGTGGCAGACTGGCGTTATACATATAGATCAACTTCTGGGAGTGGATTGCACGAAAAAGACAGCTGATGCCATGAGCATGGAAGAGAGGCAGAGTGATAAAGCCCTTAAGCCCGAAGTTATTGGCATAGTTCTTCAGGGCCCCGGCGTGTGTTTGGTAGATTGGCTTGGGAAGACCGGTTGAGCCGCTGGAGTGGATAACCCAGGTGATGTGCTTGTTTTCAGTTGGACCATGCAAGTTTGCGATTGGAAGGGCGGCAGAGGTTGCGACTGTGGCTTGGTCTAAGGGAGATATGACTGGGACCTGGATGGCGCCTGTGCGCTTGGAGACACTCTCTCCCACAGCCTGGAAACTTGGGTAGGTGATGATGAAGGTTGATTTCGTGGTGTCGACCAGACTGATGTAGGCATCTTCGGCAATACGTGTTGAAAGAAGGAGAACAGTGTGTCCTAGGCGCGAGATTGCAAGTAGTGTGATCAGGTATTCAAAGTCAGACGGGCCTAGCAAACCAACTACCTGAACCGAGTCGGTTGATGAAAGTCTCTGGGGAATTTCTTTGGAGTAATGGACCGCGGCTGCCTCAACATATTGGTTCAACTTTGAAGTGTTAGTTTGATCCACAGTAGTTCTGAGAAATGCCAACCTCATGCGGGGTGTAGTAGATATAGTTGGTCGCAGATGAAGGGTATGTGACTATGGGCTCATTTGCAGTCTCGCCTGCTGCTCTGGCCCGTAAAAGACCATCGATTGTATAGAACTCATCTGTTTGAACGAGAGCGGTTGTAGGTGTTTCGATTGCCGAGTCAGTCATGGACGAAGGCGATGTGGTCGGTAATGGCAACACTGTTGGGGAGAGGACTGAGGTAGCCATGATCGTAGAATGCTGGTAGGGCTGTCGAGGAGGAAGGATAGACTAAAAATTCATGACCTTTTGCATGAGGTTCTGAGATAGTAATAAATCCTCATCTTGTTGCTTCTTGGATGTGTATAATCGACTAACGCTCCAGGCCACTAGCCATAAATCCGAAGGGCATATCCGATTGTGAGGATTGCAAACTGCAGATCTATTCACCCCGCACAGGATCATTTCCGTACTTTTTCTCATTGTCCTAAATTCGCCAAGGCGTATAGCAGACATATCCGTGCTTTGTAGTTTCCCGCTGCTAGACCCCACACCGCGGCGGATATAGTGCGGAAATACAAAATCAAATTTGAGGATCACATTGTTATGGTTGTTGATGAGGTCTTATTCGAGTATGAGAAATATTGTAATCGCGAAGATGACTTTTTAACTATTGCTAAGGCCTCAAACCTTACGAACAGATACGATTGTTTCAATTATTTGGCTGGTAGAATAGATGCAAGTCATTAAATAGTGGAGGAAAATTCCAGTTGGGAAAGCATGTTCGGGAAAGGTGCCGGTTGGTGCGGATGAGGAGATTAGTCCTGTACAAACAACGAAAATAGGAAAGGTGAGATCCAGTGAAAGTGGCTCTAATCTGTGCATGTTCGATCTACCATGTAGCCTCGTAATCGAAGTTGAATTTTGATAGAATTTGTTTGTCTATTTGGGCTATCTTTTAAACAGTGAACTTCAACTTATTGGCCGGACCAGCAGCAACCGCTGCCTTGCGCACCGCCTCCTCCCCAACCTCTTCAAAGATATCGTAACCCCAGATGGCCGGGAAATTGAATCTCTTGTGCCGCTCCAGACCAGTCAACTGCGCAAAAGTCTCATCAGAAAGGGTCTGCACCTTGAGATTGGCCTCAATGCGAGAAGGTGTAACACTCTTGGATAGAACGACAGTACCGCGCTGCACACCCCAGCTAGCGAGCAGAGGGCCCGGGTCCATTCCGGTTTCCTTAGCGACCTGAGCCACCAGCGGGTCATCAACTGTTCTTGGCTCTCCACTTTGATTGTTACCGAGAGGAGAATAGGCTTCCACGATGATTCCTTTGCTCTGACAGAACTTCAGCAGGTCATGTTGCTGAAGGTATGGGTGGGCTTCGATTTGGTTGGCAGCGGGCACGACGGAGACGTGTCCCAGCAACTCTTCCAGTCGGCGGATGTTGAAGTTGGAAACACCAATTGCCTTGACCTTTCCGGTCTTCAATAGCTTTTCCATCTCCTTGTAGGTTTTGATGTAGTCGACTTCCGCAAGTTCGAAGACTCCGTCTTCGTTCAGTGGGAACCACTTATCGCCGGCTTTGAAGGCACTGTTGGTTTGTTAGTATTGGCTGGAATGACAGACTTGGTATAACATACACAGGCCAATGCATTAAATAAAGATCCAAGTAGTCGACCCCAAGATCCTTCAAAGTCTTGTTTAATGCCGGCTCGACATCCTCGGGCGCATGACTGGTGTTCCAAAGCTTGCCAGTGATGAAGATCTCCTCCCGTGGCACGCCGGACTTGTTGATGCCATTTCCAACCTCCATCTCATTGCGGTAAATGGCAGCGCAATCAATATGACGGTACCCCTGCTTCAGTGCGACTTCAACTGCATTCTCAACCTCCAGAGGCTTTGCTTGCCAGGTGCCGAAACCCACGGCGGGGATCTTTGCGCCGGTGTTAAGGGTAAAGTATGTTGTGATGGCCATTTTGTGATGTTCAAACCGGAATTTACGAAATTGAGAATGAGTTCGAGAAATTTGAGGGTCTTGTTGACCTTTGAAGTCTTTGGAAAAGGACAGGGACCCACCTTCTGTGGGTATACTTGGACCAGTCGGAAAAAGGTCGGTGGATGAAGAACAACAGTCGGAAAGTTCTCCACTCCAAACGAGAGTGAACTCCAGAACCTTGCAAAAGCATCTTCATTTTGCATGTAGCAATGTTTGAATTAAAGCCCATGATGTTCGTCAGTGGGCCATAAAAACTTGGTTCCCCCGGGTTTCGGAAATATGCATTTATCCGACGGGCCAATGGCGGAAAACAACCCACCCGCGACGGTCTTCCCTTTTACTACCACAAGGTCAACCAAAAAATTAGTCTCAGATATCGCACTCGATGGTCGGTGCAGCAGAGGAAAACGAATGAATCGTCGGAGGGTGCTATCCCGAGTAGCACAGAAAAGAAGCAAGGTGACTCGGGCATGTGACTCCTGCAAAGCGCGAAAGAAAGCCTGCACCGGAGATATCCCATGTCGGTTTTGTGTGCAGATCGGTGCGAACTGTACCTATAATGTTCCATATCACCGGGGATCCGCCGCACGACCGCCACCATCAACTCGGCAAGCGGAGACGGCGACAGGTCTCCGTCCGCCTGCGAGCCAACCTTTACCCGCCGGGCCTAGTCCCGCGTTGACGAACTCAAGCCGTGATGATCCCATCGAACTGGGAGGACAGTATCGTGGTCCTACTTCGGCCCACTCTTTTTTGGATAGAGCTGTCAGGGACTTTCATCACCAGCAACAAGCCCAACCTCCATTCCCCTCAACGCCTGAAGATGCCTCTGCCTCCATCTTTTCATTCGGTGACCGCCAAGCTCCACAAATCCCCCCTTCTCAGATCCAATGGCCTACTCGAAATGTTGTGGACCAGTTAGTGCGGCGGTACTTCGACTTTGCATCTCCGACCTATCGGATATTGCACCAGGGAACCGTGGAAAACTGGGTCAATGTCATGTTTAGCCAAGAGTCAGCAAACACGCCGGGGCCAGCTATACGGGAAGTGTCATTAGCATCTAGGGCAATCGTTCTGCTACAATGCGCAATCGCATATTTATCGGCAACTCCCTGTCATACCAACACGCAACAACAAACAGACCACTTGGATTGGCAAAAATGCGAGGCATATTATCAGCTGGCGGAACAGATGCTGTCTAAAGAGACGGGTACGCCTTCTCTGGAATCGGCGCAAGCAAGATTTCTTACGGTGTTATATCTTCTTGGCACCTCACGGATGAATCAAGCTTGGTTCAACTTTGGTCAAACTGTGCAGTTATTGATGGCGATAGGACTACACCGGAAGCAGACTCGCTCAGGTTCTTCCACAAGTGATATAGCCCTTGAATGCTCCAAACGCTTGCTTTGGTGTTGCTTCACGCTGGATCAATACCTCAGCCTTATACTGGGCCGACCACGGCTCATTCGGGAAGAAGATATTGATCAAGACTACCCGTCGCTCATCAATGATGAGAACATCGGGTCAACGCACTCTGACTTACCTCGGGCTAGGAACTGTTTGATGGATGCTCCAGTTTGTCATGCTAAGCTATCACGTATCTTGGCCAAGGCTTCTCAAGAGCTATACTCAATTCAATCCACTGAAAAGACTCGTGAGATGGATAGCATGAGAACCCTATTGGAGCAAATCAGAGAATGGCAATCCGCACTTCCACCATTACTCGGTGACTCGGTTTGTCCCAGTAGTCTCATCTCGATATTCCAAAGGCAGTTGACAGTCATCAGACTCGCCCATTATCACGCTATCATGTTCGTAACGCGCCCACTACTTCTTTGGGACTTTTCTGAAGAGCCCGAAAATCCGGTCCTTAAAAGCAGTCTTCTACATTGCATCGCCACAGGCCGAAAAACGCTTGATTTGATTCTGGAGCTTGTCCAAGAAAATCAGTTGTTGCCAACTTTTTGGTACACACAGTACATCGCTTTCAACGCTCTATCGATCGCTTACATTTACCTCATTAACTCTAAGAAAGGACGCATTCCACCCGATTTGGCTATGGAAAGCGGCACCAATGAACCGCCAACTCAAGCACTAGCTCAAACCTCATTGTATGATTTGGCTGAAAAGACGCAGTACTACCTTGGACAAGCCACCGAAATGAATTCCCTTGCATGGCGCTACACGGTTGTGCTAGATGCTCTGAAATCCGAATGTCACAGGCACATTACCGGGCTGACCATGGTCAGTAAGAGTCATCCAACATCCATTCGGCCTAGCCGGGGCCCGGAGTCGAACCCGCGGTCTCGAGCAAGCTCATCGGCCGAAGCGTCACCCGATATTGGAATTATAGCCGAGCAGTCACCATTAGACTGGGAATGTTCCCAGCAGCTTATGGCAAATCCATTGAATGCAGATCTTCAAACATCAGCGGCGCTCTATGGTATTGAAAATCTTTTTCCCATGATGGGACCCACAGAGGAACCAATCCTGGATTTTTGGCCCCAACTGGATCGACTTCCTATATGTAAAGCATATTCCCCGTCTTTATGCTTTGACCATGTACTTTATACTGATGTTTCAACAGCGCTTACGAACTATCACAACATATAATGCATCTGCGGGCTGAATCAATCGGTAGAACAACCTACCTAAGCTGCACGGCTCATCCATTACAAGGCTTGCTTCTAGCACCCCGTACCTAATGTGTAGTCTGTGCTCCATGTAGATCATGTGTTCTCTTGTAACACCCTTGTAACACCTGTATCCACGGGTTACTAGAATGAATTCGTACTTAGGTAATTGAGTCTGGTTACATCCATAGATATGATCTGGTATCAGAACCTGTGGGCATTTGGAAACAGAAAAGTCGCATTCAGATGCATGTTTTCCTTTTCCATAGCTTGCGAGTCATGTCAATGTTGATAGTCTCAGTAAAAGCCCTACCAAAGATATTTGTACCGAATCTGGCCATCCATATCTTCCCGTTCAGTTGCCCTTTGGTTCAATTTACTCAACCACAAACCCAAAACAGCTGCGAGAATAATACCACCTGCAGCAAAGGATGACAAAATGATACCACCCATGCGATACTGAGGTGCGCTGGAGGTAGGGAAGAAGTAAGAGCCGTAAATATTCGACGAGTTGCCGAATAGGTTAACCATAGCGTAGACAATAGCTCGCTTTGTTCGGGTACGTGGTACCGTGCTCGCGATCCAAGCCTGCACAACATTGAAAGCCGAGTATGAACCTGCGCACATCAAAAACATACCAATATATCGAGGCGCAGTAGCGGTGGTCGAGATCACCATTATGTTTCCCACGATATCGACAATCAGAGGCCAGATAATCAAAACGGCGCGCTTATCCGTATGTTGAGCAATGAATGAGTTGCCCAGCGAGGTACAAAAGCCGAAGACATATACGGGCGCTGTGATCAAGAGGGTGACAATATTGCTGAAGCCAAGAGTCTTCACGATAGACTATAGAATGGTCATTTAGATATATGAGTCAACAAAATCCAAGTATGAAAACTCACCGGGAAAAAGTATGTCCAAGTTTGAGATGTAAGCTGACAGATCTGAATGGCGATAAGCATCCACGCCTTCGGATCAGTAACTGCATCAACAAGAGCCTCTTTTATAGGACCATTCTCATCGATCTCATCATTTGCAGCTTGAGCCAGCCGCCACTCGGCAAATCGCTGTTCCTGTTCCGAAAGCCATTTTCGCTGACCAGATCGAGGGAAATCTGGAAGAAGCAGGACAGCGAGAATGCCTGCAACCATCGTTCCCGCTCCCTCGATGATAAACAGCCACCTTCACGTGAATTAGTATTGAAAGTCAAGTAGGAAAAAGACCTTACTCACCTCCATCCTGCCAGACCCGAAGCACCATCTAAACCACTCAGAATACCAGCAGCAAGAATTCCACCAAAACCATTGGCTATCGTGTTACCACAATACATCACCGCAACGCGCGGTGCGATCTCTTGTGGTTTGTACCAAGAGCTCACCAGGAGGCTGAGCCACCGTCAGTAAAGTCAAAGCCAATGGAGAGGGTTGGGAGTCATACAGAGCACCAGAGAAGAAAGGCGATTCCGCAAAGCCCAGCAAAACACGAACAATCATGATCCCGGTGAAATTATGTGTCGCTGCTGCACACATGGATATTCCACCCCATATAAAGATTGCAGCGGGAATGTATCGAGATGGCTTGATACGCGTGAGGATAATGTTACTTGGGACCTGCCCGAGCAGATAGCCGACAAACTATGCAAAAATCTGAATTAATAACGGAGAGTCGATCTTATTTGGGGGTACTCACCATTATGGCAACAGCAGTTTGATACTGTGTATCACTGAGACCCAGATCACTTTGCATACCACCTAGTCTGGCATTGGCAATATTGGAACGATCCAGGATGTTGAAGATGAAAAGAAGACATAGCGATGATATGAGGTGTAGATCGATTTTCCTAACCACTGTACATATTTGCCTCGTGGTTAATTTCTTTTCAATTTTGAAGTTTAGAGCAATACTCACGCCTTTTCTCCAATTTATTAGTCTCCTCCGCTGTGAGTCTTTCAAATCCAGTGTCCGCCGGTATGGACTTCGGAGATACCTCCAAGTGACCGGTTTGAGTATCCTTCAAATTATCGACATCCATGGTTAGCTTTGATTGAATAATAATCAGCTCCCTCGGCACTGGTTCCAAGAAGCTTGGAATATATAGTTCAATTTCACTCAGTTCCCCGCAAATAGCCAACTATGCTGGTGAGCTAATAATGTGGAGGCGGGGCTGTCGCCCCGGATTTCATTTCACCATATCCGCTTCCCGCCAAAGGAGGGCGGAAATGGGCGGATACCTCTCAACCCTCGCGAGCCCACATAACGAACACATGTGTCATGATTGAGTCGGTATCGTCATCCTGCATTGTTCCGTCATCGGTGAAAATCAAAGCACGGATGGTAGACTCGTGATCCAAAGGGAGGAGTTAAAACTATATATAATCACATACTCGGTTGATTTGTATATAGCTAAGGTATGCATGGGTATAAAGAGATTCAGGTATTCTATTTTCCATTACAAAACTGATATATCATATTGCGACCTCATCAATTATACCTTTGAAAGCCCGTAGATCATCTGAGCACTTCTAATGGCCGCAAAATGATAAAAGGTTTATTAAATATATATATTCCCAAGGTATCGTGTTTTAGGATTTTAAGGGTCGATTTTAACCGTCCATTCGTGGACATCTGTTTCTAAGACAATGTACGAAGTCAAGGTTGGATCTGCGAGCAACTCGATCAGTACGCGCCCGAATATCGGGATGTGGAGCAGGAAGGCAATGAATGGTCTAGCAGTGAGGCATGATTTGCGCAGGCTATTGACCAATGATCAGGACCCTCTCGAGATAATAGAGGGGTGATTGCGTGGGTTCAAATTCAGTGTATATTCTAGTTTGGCTTGATCATAATTCTGGACTTAATGTCAAGGAATGCGCAGCTTCGGTGACAGACGGCGTCAAAGCACCCTCTCAGGTCATGCCGCAGGCCTGAAATGCAAGGCAGGAAATCACTCTCACCCAACGACCACTTGGTGTTACCCCCTCGACTCTCTCTGTCTGTATACAATAATTCTATGTCTCTTCGACAAAAACATATATACAGGCCTGACTCCTGAGCTCTACTGATAGTGTTTAGAAGCAACCGCGGGTACAAACGTTCGTATTGACAACTCCGCACCTTGCGTGGTGTGGTAGCTCCACTAAGCGCCATCAGAACCCCACAACACCAGCCAGGCAAATCAGTACGTCTGACAAACCCCATGGTCGACCTTTTTAGGCTTTCTTTCCGTCCAAATAGGTTATGCAAGAACGAAAGAAAGAAGGAAAAAAGGGGAAAAAGAAAAAAAAAAAAAAAAGAGTTGAGATAACCAGCAAGCACATCGACATGGCTTATACTTGGGCATGCATGCAAGCGCCCACGTTCACAGCCCCCAACTTCCGTGCACCGCTAACGAGATCCTGTGGGCTGACTACGACTTGTTGCTTCAGCTTTCCTCGCATTTCTACAGTGAAACATATCCATATACCATAACTATGTTCCCTCCGCCTCTTCACTGGTAACCAAACTCCAGATCGATCGTGGACGGAAACAAGTAGCACAAGTCACAACACTATATTCCCACCTTTCCACCGGCCTATTTTGCAGTCTGATGCGTTTTATTCCACAGCATGGTATTTCAGAAAGCTCTTGACAGCCCCGACTCCTATGCGATCGCCTGGATCGCTGCACTTCCCATCGAGCGGGCAGCTGCAGGGGCGGTGCTTGATGAGGAACATGCAGCTCCAATTGGGTTCAATCGACATCAAGCCGACGCAAACATCTATACGTGGGGTCGCGTGGGAGAGCACAACATTGTCATTGCCTCTCTGGCCTCTGGAGTCTACGGAACTACCTCGGCTGCGACCACGGCCTCGAGCCTGCTTGCCTCTCTGTCATCCATACGTGTTGGCCTTTTGGTGGGCATAGGTGGCGGCATCGCTCGACCGGACGAAGAGCAAGATATCCGGCTTGGTGACGTTGCCGTCAGCCAACCTTGTGGAACCACAGGCGGTATTTGCCAGTACGACTTGATCAAAGCAAAGGCTGGGGACACGCGTGAGCGCAAAGGCTTCCTCGGACGGCCTCCGACAGTCCTTCTCAATGCGCTTGCCAGCATCCAGGCCGATCACGAGCGGAAAGACTCAAAGATTCCCTGCTTTCTTCAAGAGATGCTGGAGAGGAATCCGAAAATGGGCAAGAGATCCAAGAAAAATCCTGGCTATATCCACCAGGGCTTTGAGAACGACCGTCTGTTTAAAGCTTCATGTGGCCACATCCCCGGCCCGGACTGTCGGGGCTGTGACACGACTGATGAGGTTCAACGCGATCCTCGAGACAGTACCAACCCTGATATCCACTATGGGACCATCGCATCCGGAAACACACTGGTTAAAGACGCCTTTACGCGCGATCAGATTGTTGCTGACATTGGCGAGGATTGCATTTGCTTTGAGATGGAAGCGGCCGGCCTGATGAACCACTTTCCCTGCCTTGTGATCCGAGGGATCTGCGACTACGCCGATTCTCATAAAAATGATCGATGGCAACGCTATGCCTCGGCTACCGCCGCTGCGTATGCTAAGGAGCTTCTTGCCTACGTGCCGACTGCGGAAGTCCAAGAGACCAAGAGGGCATTGGAAGTGCTTCAATTCGGTTAGTACATCTTTATCCCCCAAGCCACACTAGTACTTGTACCCGAGACCGAATTATATTCAACCTCGGAAAACTCTCTGACTGTGAATAGTTCAACAACAGATTGATGTCGTGCAGCTGACGACACTTTCAACGAAAGCTGCGACTGATTCCATCAGGTCTGACCTTCACACCGATAAGATCAGGCGCTGGCTTTGTCCCCCAGATCCGTCTACAAATGCCACCCACGCGAGGAAGCTCCGTCATGAGGGAACAGGCACGTGGCTCCTGGAAACCCCCATCTTCCAGTTGTGGTACTCGGGGTCACGTCAACATTTATGGCTGCACGGCCTCGCAGGATGTGGTAAAACAGTTCTCAGTGCGGCCGTGCTAGATCATCTCACGAAGGGAAACGATGGTCTTATCCTCAGCTTCTTCTTTGACTTTGGCGATACCACCAAACAGACCTTGGATGGCATGTTGCGGTCGCTTGCTTTTCAACTTTACCAAGGTGGGACTGGCTCTCGCATTCATCTTGATGCTTTATCTCAAGCACACCGCGATTGTAGTGATCAACCGGCCACAATGGCGCTCTCGGAGACTGTCTCCAAGATGCTGGAAGCCCAGAAGAGGGCCTTCATCGTTCTGGACGCTTTGGATGAATCGATCACAAGGGACGAAATTCTCCTATGGATTGAGCAAGTATATTCCAAGCCAGAGTTGATTCATATGCAGCTGCTTTATACCAGTCGACCCGAATCCGAGTTTCTGCGCCACATTCCCCGCCTTATAGGACAGCAAAACTGCCTACCAATCAACAAGCAGGCTGTCAACTCTGACATTGGATCGTGGGTCACCGCACAGCTTTGTCAACGCCGTGATTTTACAGAAAAGCCCTTACCACAGGATCTTCTTCAGAGGATCCAGAGGAAGATTGGCAACGAGGCAGATGGGATGTGAGTTACTGGTTTTCGATCGATATATTGGTGACTTGCTGACACCCGGATTAGGTTTAGGTGGGCGTATTGCCAATTAGACAGCCTTGCTCGATGTCGTCATGAGGCAGCTATAGAGGAGGCCCTTGCATCTTTGCCGCTGGATCTAAATGAGACATACCAGCGCATGGTTGCAGGTATACCGATGAAACTCAAAAGCGACGCGATACGCCTCTTACAATTCCTCGTGCACTGCGAGCGACCTCTCAAACTAGCTGAGGCTAAAGAAGTGATAGCGACGCAAATCGAGAGCGAGTCCCAAGGCTTTGACATCAAGCGCCGATTGTTCTGTGAGACTGATGTTTTGGATTACTGTCCTAGCTTGGTGACAGTCATCGACCACAAGTATGAAAAAGAGTTACATTTGGCCCACTTTTCTGTCAAAGAGTACCTTCTCGGACAAAATGATTTCAATGCGACAGCTGCAAGCATTTCCATCACGAAGACGTGCTTGATTTATCTTACAGACATCAACGGTAGCCATAGAAACATCAGGCGGGATTTTCCGATGACAATATATGCGGCGGAACTCTGGACAGAACATGCTGCTTTGGCTCAGACTTGCGAAGATATAGTTCAAGCAATAGTCAGGTTCCTGGAAAACGAAGTGACATTTAACCGATGGGCCCGTTTATACTATTCTGAAAGGATCCGGGACAATGTATCTGATCCTCCACCGGGCTCTAGGCTTCATTATGCATGCCTGCTTGGGCTCTTAGCGGTTGCAAAGGTTTTTCTTGGCAAAGGAGCGGACGTTAATGCGCAGGGCGGCCGTTACGCCAACGCTCTCCAGGCTGCATCATCAAGAGGCCATCAAGAGGTCGTTAAGCTGCTCTTGGATAAAGGAGCAGACTTGAACTTCCATGGGGGCTACTACGGCAGCGCTCTCCAGGCGGCGTCATCAAGAGGGCATCAACAGATTGCTACACTTCTACTAGATAAAGGAGCGGACGTCAACATAAACGTGCATCATGGTCGCCTCGGTAGCCCTGTCGAACTCGCCTCGTCAAATGGCCATCAAGAGATTGTCAGTCTGCTCTTAGACAGGGGAGCAGCTGTTAACACGCAGGGTGGCTACTACGGTAGCGCCTTGCAGGCCGCCTCGTCAGGAGGTCACCAAAACATAGTCAAACTGCTTTTAGACAAAGGATCGGATATCAACGCACTGGGCGGCTATTACGGTAGCGCCCTCCAGGCCGCCTCGTTAATGGGTCATCGAGATACTCTCGAATTCCTCTTAGACAATGGAGCATATGTGAACGTGCAAGGTGGTGACTATGGTAGTCCTCTCCAACTTGCCTCGTTAAAAGGCAATCGAGAGATTGTCGTACTACTTCTAGACAGGGGAGCAGATGTGAACATGCAGAGCAGGGACTACAGCAGTTCTCTCCAACTCGCCTCATCAGCAGGCTACGAAGAGATTGTCAAACTGCTCTTAGACAGTGGAGCCGACGTGAACGTGCAGAGCAGCGACTACGGTAGTGCTCTCGAGCTTGCCTCGTCAAAAGGCCATCAAGGGATTGTCCAACTGCTCTTAGACAGTGGAGCAGACGTGAACTTGCAGGGCAGTGACTATAGGGGACTTGCATCATCAGAAGGCCAAGCATCTACTGCATCAGTATTTGCAGTAAAAGACGAGGCCATCGGTGTGGGTTCTGACATATTCCCTTTCAGGATGTGAAATTAAGCTGATTATAAGATAGATCAGGTTTCTCAGACAAGAATTGGGGGAACGATCTGTGTGAAAGTGGTGAAAGGTTCTGGACCACATTCAAGCTCAGAGACATCATACCTAGTAATCCATCTAGACATACGGGCCCTCATAGTAACAAAATTAGAACTTTCCGATGAACACTGATCTTCATGCCATTTCAAAGATCGGTATCTTGGCCCGGATTCCACAGTGCTTGCAAAAATGACGACCTACCATCCACCCTCGCTGGCGGACCTTCCTCAAATCCGTTACATAAATGCACAATATATCATTGACACGTCCCATACATTCATGCAAACCCCGCGTCCCTCGCAAATTCATGAGGCTAATTAGCATGAACTCGAAGATTGTGGACTACCACTCCTTGTTGCGGCGAAGGTGAATGAGACGCAGGAAACAAGTGAGGAAAGGGAAGTTGTTCTCGGATATGTTTCTCGGATATGCCTCTATTTCGGCACTGAGGGCGAATCATTCTCTAACAAATGAACCGACCATTGAATTGAGTTCCTTCGTGCACCCTGATCATCAGTCCCTCTCGGTGGCTTCACTCTGCTGGAGGAGCTGCTTAAACTTATACAATCCGGCCACTTATATTACAAACCCAAGGAGACTCGCCATGATGGCCCTGTTAATTGTGAGACTCCAACACGATATAGGTCTTGGTTGCTGGGAAAGTCATCGTGGTTATGGCGGTTGATCCTGAGGCCCAGATGGTGGCAGGGTGTTAAGGGGGTTCAATCAACGAGGGTTCAAGCAGCACGGGAGACTGAAGAGGCTTGGGTTTCATCGTCATATTTGGTGATTCATCTAGGCTAAATTATCATAGGGCTGATACTGCCTACCTGGGGTAGTCTTGGTAAAGCAGATATTGTGTTTGTTCTTTTTGGTCTCAACTACCTGCTAAAACACGGTGGAGGTGACTTTTCGACCACTTGCCTAGTATTTTCTACTTTGTAACATTAGGTTGTAACTATGAACTCAGATCTCATAGACGCAATTACGCCTTATGCTGCTCCTCCACAACCATTGCTGTGTCATGCTCCTCTCTAGCCCGCTGTACCGTCTGAGAGTATTTCTTGCCCGCAATGATCCACCATACAAGCTCTATAATCAAGAACCCTCCAACAACAACACATGTATAATTCATATTCGAGACTAGACTCCTGTTAGCAAAAAGAAGGGATCCGAGGCCCTTGAGCCAATCACAATTTCGACCATAATACTCACCAGTTGCAGGCATTTCAAAAGGGAAAGAGAAGAAAACAATCGCAAACATCAACCACAAGACAGAAATTATGTTCACCGTCATTCCAGTGAATTGGCCCATCGAGAATGGTCCACGGTGCATTGTTCGCCGGCGAAGCAATACGTTTGTGAGGATCGGAACGACGTAGGCGAGATTGTTGATCGTGCTAGTATGTCGTCAGTACAGGTTCCAAAACACGTCCGTTGCCATGCGTACACTGCCGAACTCATCATTGAATTGAATGCAGTACTAGATCCTAGGTAGATACAGCCCAACAAAGCAATGATCACTCCTACACATAGTTGGGCGTTGAAAGGAGATCCAAGCCTAGGGTTAACACGAGCCCAGCTGGACAGAATTAGTAAACGCGTTGCGTATTGAGTTCAAAAACGTACATATGGGAAAGCGGGAGACCATTGTCGCGAGAAAAGGCCCAAAATACACGTCCAGTGCCTGCAATGGTTAGAAAATGATTAATCCGTTCATGTTCGATTCTCACTAAGTTGGGAACCGATCACACACGGCCCAAGTGCAACCCAGACCATGAAGACCAGGCCGAATGCTCCTCCTTTTGTTGAGGTAGCTTGGTGGAAGATCTCAGCTAGTGGCAGGCCTGTTCGTGTATTTGCCAGTGTATCATAGTTCTGAACTGAGAACATCAAGCTGAGCAAGTAGGATATTCCGGTGACGAATGCAATCGAGAGGGTGATTGCTATTTTATGTCAGTATCCACTCTAATGCTTCTAGACGCTGGCAAGCTTACCAAGGCCAAGAGGGGCATTTCTTCCAGGCTGCTGATTGTTAATATATACAAAATAAGTCACTACCGATCCAATGACTCACATTGGGCATTTCCTCAGTGATATGCTGAAATATGATTAGCATCAGGGAAATCATCATAGTATAAGATGGACTTACCGAAATTCCATCTAGCCCACCCAGCGCGTATAATGGGTTCACCAACCCTGTAATAAAGCACATCACATTATTATCCCATCCAGTCTTGTTCATCCAAGTCGCAAAAACAAATTCGCTATCGTTGTGCGCCGGTGCTGCCGCAGCTACGGTGACCATAGTAATAAACCATGCCAACTGCAAATAAAGCACTAACGAAAGTTAGAATGGCAACTTTTTGTAGGTCAACACTTCAACCTACAAGAAAACTTGTTGATCGCTGGAATGAAACGATTCCCAAACATGACGATTCCCGAGGTAAATATGTTTAGGATTTGATATGCGACAAAGGTCATCCAAGGCTCCACAACCAAATCATCGTGGTATAGCGCAATCAAGGCCATGACTGTCGACGCATAGATAAGATTGGTTGACGCGGTAGTAAAAATCCCTATGCAGTATTAGCATTGTCCCATATCGTTCCGATTCCTGTTTCTCACATCCAAATACCGTGCACCATCCTGTCGCAAAGCTCAGCAGACTATTATATCTTTTCGGGGCGATGGCCGCAATCCAGTGGTACATTCCTCCTTCGGTCGGATATGCGGACACGAATTCTGCCAGAGAGGCGCCAACAAATGACTGCAGAATGGAAACAAGAATGAAGCCGTAAATCACTAAGATCATCAGCGGTGAAAATGTTTTGCGAGGGCAATCCGTTGGAATGGGGCTTACGGGCGCCAGGGCCACCAGAGTTCAGAGCTGTGATCAGACCTAACCCAAGACCTGTATGGAAGTTAGAAAAGCTGCTCAATACTTTTGTGAATAGCAGAATCGAACAAACCTGTCCATGAGATGGTACAGTTGGCTGCTAGACCAATCAAACTCCACACAGAAAAGTGTCGCTTCAACTCTTGTTTATGGCCTTGTTTTCGTCAGGTGTCGTGCTTGATCTGGTCGCGCATGCACACTTACCCATCTGGGCCAGACGCAATTCGTCTTCATCGTAGACCTTGATAATATCCACACTTTGGGCCGCTTCTGGCTTTGGAACCTTGGATGTGATCTCGGGTGCACCCATTTTAGAGATCTAGGGGCGTTGTTGACAGAGTCAAGAGAAGGCGAAGACGAGAACTCCCAATGCCCGATCATTGAAATTTTGCGCGCACATGCCATATCTCTTTTCTTGACCATGCAGCTCTTATCGCTCCCCGGTGATCTTGGAGCATTTCGCCGGTTTCGCCGGACTGATAGCCGGTGAGGGGGGACAAATCATAGCGCGGAGTGGATCTTGGCAGCCAATTCTACCGGTGATCAACATTGAGCTCCGAGTGTGAAGGTGACGATAACTTTATATTGCTTTTAAGGGATTGAAATCGCACCTTTTCAGTATAATGCTTGCTTTTTGGAAGTCCACCACAATTCCCTACGATTCAGTCATTTTCATGTACAATTTCCATGACTACTGATTTTAGAGCATGAGTTTATACTGACATAAGATGGTTTGCTTCACAAAGGAGATATGAGTCTCAAGGGCTGCTGCCTCGGGCTATCGGGTCACAAGGCCAAACAAGTGTCTCCGAGCGATATCTCTTTTTCTTCTCAGCGACTTCCAAGGTTGTACATATTATGATTTTGTGCAGTATATACGACTATGATCATACCGTCACCGAGGTATGCCTTTTTCTTTTATGCTATCTTGGCTCACAGCCAATCCCAATCGACAGCTGATTTGACATTGAATAAATAGATCAAAGTGATATAAGCTTGATGAAGCCGCTCAGTTTCAGCAGATTTCAAATACAAAATGTCCGTATCGGATCACGTCACAGTCATCCTCGATGTAATCAAGATAGTAGTGGCTCGCAACCACAGTCTTTGGCTTGAATTTTTGGACATTGGTTCGGCTCCAGGGCGCATTCCGAGCGCAGACCTTGATATTTGATCCCGGAAAGTGGGTTTTCATCTCACGTTCCATCTCACGAGCGTCGAAATTTAACTTCTTGCTCGGTTCTCCAGGGGCAAGAGACATCAATGTCGTTGTTAGATCGGCCATCAAAGTCATCTTTTGCGCAAAGGCACTATGTTCGCTAGCTGAGCTTGGTCCGACACTGGCAAATTTCCCTTTCGCAAGTCTGTCAAATCTGTCTGTATATGATCGGAGTTGCTTAAGGAAATTGTCAGCGTATTCCTGCTGCGGATTTGGTTCAACTGTTAGAGAACTGAAAGGCACTGTAAAAGACTCAGCATCATCCCTGTGCGCTTCACCTTCGCTGGTCGCGTCGTCGTCTTCGTCTTCGTGGAAGCGACTCATGGCAGTATACAGTTGTGGTATTATATTCTTCAAATCGCAGAGGCTGCTGAGCCGCGCCGTACCAATGCGACGGAACACGCCTTTCTCGTTTGTTGATTCCAGAAGTAGAGAATTAGACGTAGCCTCTGGGAGTCGCTCGTTCCAGCGCGTGAATATCACAGGGACAAGGAAGGTTTCTCCCACTGGCACCTCAAGCGTCGATCCACTCCAAAATTGCACAAGCGCTTCTTTCCGTATGGCACCCTTTGGCCAAGCGCTGAGATCAAGCTTGATGGGAATTAAACGGCCGCGTATGCGAAGGCGTCCACGTCTCACCTGACCGAAAGGCATGTTGTCATTTTTCATCACTCCTTCGATGTCGACAGATAGGACCTTGATGAGATCCATAGCTCCCTTCGTCTCGAGTATGGGATCTAGTCGTCCTCTATGTGCCATAAAGCCAGGATATGATGCCCATGACCAGGATGGTGCCATGTACTTCCCGTCAGTCTCAAGAGCTTCCCCATTGAGAGGTTTCCACAGCAACTGCCGCGGAATCTGGGTCATCCAGAGTCCAGCGGCGTAACGAATACCCGTCCTGGTGGACAAAACTTTCGCCAAACCAGCGATGGCAACCAAAATGTCCTGGGTATATGTCAGCTCTGAGGAGCTGTAGCTAGTGAGGATCACAGACCAGTATGTGATGAGCGGGTGCGTTGGGTGCCAGTTGTCCCCGCCGTAACACATGCGCTTGGTTTGTTCGAGAAGACTCGAGTCATGAGCTAAATTTTCTTTCCGAAGATGAGTCTCATGACGGCCACGCAACGCTTTGAAGGACGACCAGATATAATTCAGCCCTAGTTCTCTCTCTTTTGGCTCCTCGAGTAATTTCGGTGCGTAAACATCCCAGGTCTTGAGATCCAGTCTCGTCCCCCTGGCCGAAGGCTGTCTATTGTCAACCTTAACGGTTGGGGCTTCTTCTAGCGACTGAGACATTGTACACTCCCAGACGAGCTGCTGCTTGGTAAAATGCACGGTCCTTGGAGCCAACAAACGTTCTTGAAGCACCCATCCCCGTTTACAGAGCTTCGTCTTTGAGACCAGCTCCGACCATTTGTGATAGCTGTTAGTGCCCACATCAAAGAAGACTTGGGCTGCACAGCCATCTTTGTGAGGCCGCAGCTGCCCTGGTTGCCAGCTTATAAATGTAGTCAGCTGGATGCTATCTTGTTTCCATAGCCCGTCCCTTGTCCTAAGTTCAGCATACAGCGTTGTGCCAACGAGAGACACATGCCTTGCACTGAGCGCGAAGTCTTTCCCTTGAATATCAAAAGCGCCGTTGCTATTTCCGAGGCATCTGTTCAAGTCGAGAGAACACTCATGGCTTTCAGAGTCGGGGGAATTTAAGGAAATGCCGAGTGTGGAGGTCCCCTTAAGCCTGAAGCTTGATCTATCAGTCGCTTCTACAACCTCTTTCAAATCTATGCTGCCTTTTTTCCACTCTTTGCAAAGGGTTCTGAGCTCAGCATAAAGTGTAGTTCCGATCAGTTCAACGCTTCTTGCAGTCTGAGAAAAGTTCGCACCACCCGGACAGAAGCTGCCATCGCTATTACCAAGACAGGTGTCAAGGTCGAGCTCAGTATTGGTGACTTCAAGCGGCGGTTGTCTAGGTGACGCGACCAGTAGAGACCCGCCTTCCAATCTGAGGAAGGGAAGTCCTTGCTCTTGCGGTACCGCGACCCCAACAGGAACCGTCACATAGATCGGAACTCGAAGCGGCGTGACAACAAATGGGTTCCTTGTTGTGAAAAGCCCGCCATATGGATCCCTGGACTTGGTAGCTGCAATATTCAGATAAGAACCTTGGTAAACGCTCCCCATAACGGCAGACTGGTCCGACCAGTCTTCGCGAGAGTCCTGAATGATGCATAAAGAGTCGATCCATAGATATCGAATTCCCAGGCGTCGAGTCAATTGAATCGCATCTTGGAACGTCTGGGGAAGATCCATGATAGTAATGCCCTGCAAGAACTTTTCGTAATTCCTTGTGGTCAGAGATGGAATCTCTGAAGTAGCGCCTCCCCAGCAATGGCTGAGAGTTACATATTTAATATCATTCTCAAGCCCATCAGAAAGACAGAGATTGACATCTGGCGCATCAGAAACGTTGCCGACGTCCAGTATACGAGAAAAACGGTCATCCATATGAGGGGCTCCCTCCCGCCGACAGCCAGGGTGATTTTTATCACAATCCTCAATCCAATACGCAATAGCTTTCATCGATGATGTAGTGACATTATTCTCTGCCTCCATGACCGGTACGTCACGTAAAGGAGCTTGTTCTGGAAGACGTCAGAGGCCAAATACAACTTCTTGTGGGATCCGGCTTACCAGATGAGAGAAAAAGATACTCAGTGCACGTTTCACTTAACTCTCGGCCTGCTTTCTTCGCATCAAAGATGGCCGAGCATGCAATGACTCTCCGACTGGGAGCACCATAAGCAAAGCGGTAATGCACAGAGAGAGAGTCTGGTTCGATGTCCGGGAGTAGTTGGCGCTCAGTCAGAATACGACTTGGCCTTTTTGAGTTGAGGGCATCGACGAGTCTATGACAGAAGCCACATTTGGCCTCCAACGACGCTTTGAGAGACGCAAAATTGGGATGTACGGCCTCTAGGTGGTACCTGTTCCGGCGGCTATGGATGTAGATTCCGCGGCCGAACGTTGCGTGTTGAAAAACTGTAGCACACTGATCACAAAGCATTATTAGGGCCGTGTTAGTAGCAGCAAGGTCAGGGACCGTTGACGGGTAGCATGGACACTCCGTACTAATCCATGAAACGTGCTAAAAATCAACAAGTGCGGGGTGGTAGTCTTGAAAAAACCGCATTCTGCCAAATCAATGCCCGAACGTGGCAGTGCATGCTTCCCCGCGGTGGGGCGTGGGCGGCTCGCCGCTCTATCCAGCCTTCTTTAAGGCAATACGGGTACCTCTTCACCCAATTGAGTATTCTTCTCCTGAGAATTCAGCCCGTGCAGCAAGAAACGGCTTTGCGAAAGTTGAGGAAAATTATATCACTGCAATTGTCTTTGCCTTTTTCTCTCGCCTGCGCCCAGATCCAGCGTCGTTGGTTCGTCTTGATCTAGCTGTCCCCACAGCCTCCTATTACTAGCATATCCCAACGCTTAATTGGCCACAACAAAGGCGAGGCTGACTGTGATGTCGCCTTGATTCAAACATGACGTGGCCATCCACAGAGGTGTATCTGCCTAATCCATTGTTCTAGCGATTTAGAGTCCTCATTTAGGATTTCATTAAGGGCACGCCCAGATTAGGCCTTTCGATGAGTACCGTCTTTTCATTGCGAGGATCATGTTACTGTGGGGAGGACATTCGCCCTTTGTATGTGTTTCACAAGACATCGAGTCTGCGACACGCTGGGCTGGAAGAGCGAAGACTTAGAGTAACGGATTGGCTCTCAGATGCAAACCAGGGGATATTCACGCTGCATGTCGGGATTCCAAATCGCTGCTAACTTGACCAGCAGTTCAGATCATGTTGTGGATGAGAAGACTTGTCGGCGCTTTGCTCACCGCTCCAATGATCTTTGCAGGGGATAGTCACTGTATCACTATCGCAGATCTACCTCGTTATTTCTGGCAATTGTTCTCTTAGCTACTTGTCGCATTTTGAGGGCTGGCGAGGAAATTTGATAGAAATAGCAATGTATATACTTTGCAAAGTATTGGACATGTCAGTTGAATACTTTTTCCATTCCAACCTTTAGCTTGCTGACGGAGAACAACACGTTCAATACAACTACTGATCCATGGGTGAAGGGATAGGCTGCTAAAGAATTACAAATGAAGTTTTGGGTACGGGTTGAAAACCTTGGGTCTGGTAAAGTCTCATCACTACCACGCAACATAGTCATGGCCCTCTAATGCCATCCAATGTGAAGGCTACAGATCAAAACCTACCCCAAGTGACTCCAAGGCTGAGGCCATCCATGTGGTAACGAAGGTTACGCTGAGATATTGACTATTTCAAAAGAGACAATTGATCTATTCAGTCTACCTGCTTTGAATCGATAATCCTCTGCCACAGGCTAGATCGGCAGCACGCTATGTCGTGACCTTCACAATAGGCAAATCCAATATTGCAACCAGTGCGATCAGACATTTAATACGAACTTCCATCACGTAAATTGTCTTCGTCGTGGTGCTGGAAATATGTAGTTTGGTAATAACGTCATATCGATGTCACCCGAGCTAAACGCTAAGCTCGGGACATAATTAACATCAACCTCCCGATCTTTGTAGCTTACACCTAAATTCCGAGAAAAAACATATCAGTGTTTTTCAACTGTACCACCTCATATGAAATATTATACTCTGCCTCCCTCAATATGCCAGTAAACGATTACGGCGTGTGGAAGGCAAATGCTGTCCACTACGTTATCGAACACTGTGAGGATAAGTCTAAAAACCCACATTTATTACTATACATCGATGATCGAGGCGACACAACCAACCATGTATATTATCACTCTCGCCACAGATCGCACAAGCCCAGCCAAAGGAACAAGGAAATTCCTGGCCTCGTACGAGCAGTGATCAACATCAGGTCTGGAGACAAGGAGGAATCTCGACTCGCCTACTGGATAGACCACAACTATAACGATCACCCCATTATTAACAGTCTCACCAAACTTCCGCTAGGATTCCATCCTCTCGCCGACGCAAAACAAAGCCCTGCCGGCCTACGAGCAGATTACATCAGAAGCAACCTGTTCAAAATCAACACCGGTCAAATCCTAGCCCACGACGACCCAAATCCGGAAAACGATATCGCTGATGCCATTGAACCTGAAATCGAAAAAGCAATCGACGAGCACGCCGACCTTTACCTTTTCGGCGCACGGTTTATCGATTTCAAGGGTATCCACAATCTGCACATGAACCAAGGCAATATCGATGAATGGAAGCATGATGACGGTGTATTTCAAGATGGAGGCCTTTTGATTCATTACCCGAGCTCCAATCGATGGCTGGCTTTGTTCATCGGGTTCGCATCACAAGCTGTGCACACGGATGACTCCTCAGGACATGCCATAGCATCAGGGGTCTGGAGTAACTATCTCAGCCATATAGGAACACACATCAACCTGATGAACTCCGTGACAATCGACGAAGCCTCGGTCAATTCTATTGGTAGCCAACCCAGACGCAGATCCGTCACTCTTACAAATGTGACAAACCACAAAAAACCCATATCTTCTTGGAAGATCATGAACTCCACTGGAGATATCCAGACACTGCCGGCCGATGCATTTTTAGATGCTATGGCGAGTCATTCTTTCGATATTCCGAATGTTCCCCTTTCGGATCATGGCGATACCATCACATTGATGAATGAGCAAGGACTGAAAGTTGATGGAGTGAGTTATCGACCTCAACATGAAAGGATTGAAGGGCAATCTGTTGCTTTTGCTCATTAAAATCTCGACGTTGTGATAGGAAATTGCGATTCATTGTGCCTTGGCCCTGTGAAACTCACATTATGTGCTACTTACATGTATCTCGAACAAACCGAAAAACATAAAACGTAATTTTAGCAATTCGTAGGCATATGTCTCAACTGTACTTCAAAACAGAATACAAGCTTATCCGTAACTCTGGCCCGTTTCCTACATATCCCACGATTCTTGGCTATTTGCATGAGGTTCACGAGTGAAATAAAAATCAAGCTTGAATCACATAATCAGGGTGCAACCTCAGAGCTGTGGAACGGCTCAACATGCCAAGTCAGACATCATGTTCAAGGCAGGATTTACCAGGCAGCAATCAAATAAGTCTTTGAGTTTGGCCCCAGCGCTCCTTTAGGGTCCAATGATTCGGCTAGATCCCGAAAAGATTGCAGATCGCGATGATCTTAGCTACAGCCTGAGTCACTTGTGGGGGTTGTTTCACGCGCTTTGCTTCATACGGTGAAGCCTTAACGGTGGGCCACGTGAAACGGTACTAGGTCCATGTGATGCTAACTCGATAAGGGAAATGTAGAGTTTTCATGAATCATGGTGTTGAACGTGCAGGTAATCGGCAACATACTAGCCTCAAAGCTCATGTGAGAGTTTGGAGAGGGTAGACTGTCTAAGTCATCACTTGCGTTGGTGATTCGTGTAGTATGGAAGTTTAGCAAATGAGGGGGCGAGGCTCGTACAACCAGACATGAGCTCGCCCCTCGAATTACAAGGCTTTCCCCATATTATCCTGTATCAAGGTTACAGCCGAGGCAGCAAATGATAGTCAATGCGCCCCGTGCATTATTAACGGTTCATAGCCTGATCGCGTCATCCATGTACTCTACAACTCATCAAGTTTAGGGTTCAGCCTCATGAGGACCCTGAATCTAAACAAATCGGGCGCACATACGAGTGACACCAGTCTCGTGATATCTCCGTTCCCCAATTTGGGGCTAATGCAAAGTAGCAAACGCCCGGTTACATGACAGGGACCCAAAGGATCAAGGTTCAGGGGCGGAAAGGCGGCTCATGCCGCGGGAAGCAAACAAAGCTTTGGATTCCTCCAAGACAATTCAGTGTCTTGGGCATACATAGGAATATTCCTGGAGCCTCAGCATAATTGAGACCTCATCTTGGTGTCCCAGTATGAAACCATAGACATTCCAGAAAGTCCGTATTTTCCTAGCGTCCGGAATTCGGATGCTGGTAAGCTGGAAAGTTATTTTTATGAGTCTCCACTCGCTCCACAAATCCAATTCCGCCCCAGGGTGGAGATTTGCAAATTTTCAACTCCGTCATTTTGCTTAGCTCAAGAAAGAGAAGAGAGAGCTGTACAGGTATGTATAGACGAGCACGTTGAAAGCTGTCCCCGGCTATAATTACGAAAATTGCCAAGCCACCGCTGACCGAAAAAAAAAAAAAAAAACTTAAACTTTGCGAGTCTCATCTCAGACTTGGTGTCGGAGTTAGCCGTGATTCGAACAAGGCGAAGGGTCGTGTGACCCACTTGGGTGAAAAAGAAAAGAAAAAGCCAAGCATTCTCATTCTGAGCCGCAATCCTTTTGTGGTAGGTGAGCTCGTGCCTAGGATTTGAAGCGAACTATTGACGATAGGTCGCACTAGAGCTGCAGGAGTCACACTTTACCCCTGAGCTTGTACAATGACAGGAAAAACGAGTCCATATTAGACTTCAATGGGTACGGTCCTTGCCCGGAAGGCTCGGTTATACAGTATGACACTTCAGGGGCGTGTGCGTTGGCATTCAGAATCGCATTGACCTACAGAGCACTCTGTACTTTCTATACTTTGTACTCTGCATAGATTATACGAAAACATTATTGACTCCACTGGACCCTGATCCAACTGTCGCACTTAAATGCCAAGACCATCGAATCCCAAACAAAGCATCATGAAAACTCTACCATAGCCACGTTAGGGTCCGCAGGGGAAAAAGTGAGACCTTGTGGGGAAGCAACGGAACGGAGACAGCACATCTCCGAGCCCTGGAAGCCGGCAATGCATTCTATAACCAATGAACGCTAGCCCTTTGCCATTAGGTAACAAAAACTATATTACAGATGGACCCTGAACCTCGTTTAGGAAAAACACCGCATGACCAAGAAGGCTTGGATGAAACCCTCGCTGGGTCTGACGCTCCACAAATAAGTCCCATCCTGTTTGGTTAGGGGCGGAGCATAGCGATTGGTGCCTTTCCCCATATTCTAATAATGCCATTAAATCTATTTATTACTTTGGATCGCCCTGGGGGATCCAGGATTCGTTTTTAAATCTTTTGCGATCCCGTTGTGAATCAACACCCATGTTCGCCATATTCAATGCTTTAATGCTTCTATAAAGATAATTCCGTCCCTTCCGACCTAGAGACCCCGATATCCACAATAATTTCGAGATGTTCGCGAGCCGGGCTTCCGGTTGCCTCAGCTTCGTCTGTTGCGCACTTCCCGCCCGCGCTCTAATGAGTACCTTGAATTGGGATATCGCGCGGAAGTTCTGGTTTACATTCCTTTTCTTGACGGTTATTTGTGCGAAATTACTCCATATATACGCTCATTGGGACTCAGTACCACTCAAACAGTTGATTCTGTGGGGGTCTACATTCTTTTTACAGGACTTCTTCTTTCTGCTTGCTGGATATGCGTTGACGCAGAATTTCAAATGGAGGATTACGCGCATTCTGGCGGGATTGGTGGTAGTATGCACCAGGTAAGTGTATCTATCGATACATAGATCGACGGACACGGCTAACCGCAAATTTCCGTAGTCTCATACTTTCAGTAATGGCGGCTGCGAACACATCCTTTTTTGTCCTTACGGGCGCGGAAATTCATTGGCGCCAAGCAGGTTCCTTTAACGCCGATCCCGCCGCTGTCAACACCCTGCTCACTGGTTTGACGGGGCTCGTGATAGTCGAAGTATTGCTCTTGGTTGCGTCTATGTTCGCCTCTCCATATCCTTATAATGGAATGGAAGCTATTGTGGGTGTCTGGGGTCGTATTGCCATGGCAGTGTGGAGACCTACATCGGAGGCAGCCAAGCCGAAAGTGGAGGCTTTGTTGATTCGGTACCAGCCGGTGATAGAGCGTGTCCTGAGTCGAACCGCTCGCGGCAGAGAGATCTTCGCAAACATGAAGATCTATGAGCCGGTTGCACTGAGCGATTATGACGAAGAGGATAAAATCATGTCAAACTCGGCTCCCCTACTCGACGAACCAGCACAGGATGCCCAGTCCATTAGGATGAAACGATGGGGCCATGCGTGGGCATTCAAGACTGTGATCAAGACCGCGCTTATCGTTGCAGTCACCCTCTTCGTCCTCATTTTGCGATGTTTCCGTCCAGCAAATGAATCATATGGGTTCCTCTCTCAGACCATCTTCCTATCTCCATTCAGTGGCGTCGACTCGCGAACCAAACTGGCGGGTATCACCGAGGAGCGTGAATTGCATGGCAAGCTGACTGCTTTGACTACACCCCCGAAGTTCGACTGGTTCCCAGAGGGCAACTGGCCTGGCTTTAGAGACTGGGAGCTTTCTGCCGACGGAGAATTCGAGCACAAGCATTACAACTCGACTGAGGACCCTATTCACATCTCTAACTTGGACCTGGATGTGCTTGAGCCTCTTCGTGCGGTCCTCAAAAGCAAGGACTTCAAGATCAAACATGTGCTTGTCTTCAAGATGGAGAGCACTCGGTTCGATGTATTCCCGCTGCGAAAGGGTACATATATGCACGATCGCATTCTGGACTCGTACAAGGGTCGGAAGATCCCGCATGATGTTCAGAAGCGCTTGAATAATCTTACTCACACTGCCGAGCGTCTCACGGGTACAGAGTCTGGCTTCCACAAGAACGGGACTGTGAAACCATATGGTGGTATATATGCTACCAACTCATACACTGCCGGAACTTTCACGTTGAAGAGTATCGAAGGAACGACTTGTGGCCTTGCGCCATTAGTCATGGACTTCAACCACGAATATGAGCACCACATTTACCAACCGTGCATGCCGCATATCCTTGACGTTCTCAGCGCCAGCAGAAACGATAGCACCAGCGCCGACTTTACCAACTGGCCATGGCGACCACGATTCATGCAGTCAATTACCGATTCATACGATCACCAGGACCGCCTTACGCCTGCCCTAGGATTCAAACCAGAGAATGTTTTAACTGTCGAGTCGATTGATAAGGAACACGCAAACGATACATCATTCCACGGCGAGAAGTTCAACTTCTGGGGATACCCTGATCATGACCTGGCCAGTTATTTCCGGGATGCCATTACCCACGCGGAGGAGAATCATGAACGACTTTTCATTGAGCACCTAACTGGTTTGACTCACCACCCGTGGGATACACCCGGCAAGAACTATTCGGAGCTTATCAGCTCTTCCTGGGGCGGAAACAACGACGATGTCAACAAATATCTCAACACAATCGGTATCAACGATAAGTGGTTCGGTACCGTCCTGGATATTCTCGAGGAGACCGGTGTTGCCAATGAGACCCTCGTTATCATGACAGGCGACCAGTAAGTTTCTACTTACATTCTACTTCCATTTCTTGCAATCTCCATTCTAACCTTATTAGTGGTCTCTCCCTTCTCGAGGATAACAGCATCACTCCCTACGATAACCCGCACGTTGCCAACTTCCACGTCCCACTAGTCATCGTGAGTCTACCATCACCATATACTCCCATAATATACTAACAAACCAAGTCTCACCCCCACCTCCCCCCAATCCAAATCAACTCCTCAACAACTTCGATTCAGATCCTCCCCACAATCCTTGATCTCCTCCAACAATCCGAATCTGTTTCCCAAAAAAGCAACAAGGCCATAAAATCTCTTCTCCCCCTCTACGAAGGCCAATCCCTAATCCGCCCCATCATCGCCTCAAACGACCAAACCCGAAACTGGCAGTTCACAGTCATGAACACTGGCGGCTCAATGGTCGCCATGCGCTCCGCCTCAGAACCGTACAGACTCATCGTCCCGCTTGTTCCAGAGGTGGAGTGGCGATTCACCGAAATCGAGTCCGATCCACATGAAAAGAAACCGATCAAATCGTTTGATTTGGAGTCTCTGAAATCTGGCGTTGCGATGCGGCATGGATCTGATGCTGTTCAGTGGGTTCATGAGGCCGCAAGGGCTGCGCAGTGGTGGGTTAGTGATAATTGGAGGCGGTATGAATATTCGCCGTGATTGGCCACTTGGCATTGACACTTGCATTTGGCACTTGCATTTTGGACATATTCGCCGACTTGGTTACTTTTTTTTGCTATTTGCTTTTTGCGTTTTGCATTATGTATATCCCAGGTGTCAGGATTTACGACTCCGATCAGCATGGCGCAGGGTATATCCGGTATTGTTTTGGTTCATAGTTTGGTATTGCATTGGGTGGATTGGTTCAAGTTATTTGTGTACATGTTGCATATATACTAAAGGCATAGTTGCATGGACTTATTTTTTATTACGTTTTGATTTCACGTAAGCCACCATGGGCCGACCTGCATAACACGAGTCAACGCCACCAGGCAGGCTAACATTCAAGCACGAACAGAATGAGAAAGAGTGGCCCAGCTGAAAACTTTGACACATCACATCACACAACATGATGATCAACGGGGAATCAGCGGGACAAATGGCGCTATTCTGCAGCCTGGAACCCTGTCTGCCGAATGCGAACGCAAGGTAGTGCCCGTGCCCGATCGCAGATCATTGATCGGCTACCATGGTTCAAGCTCTGGCCCCTCTTCCCAACTTCACTTCTTCATCTTTCCCCAATGCACGTCACAATGGGGAATTCAGACCAGAAACCGTGGCTGTTTAATCTTAGGTCGTCCGAAACGTTTCTCGTGTTGACCGTGTCGATTGCGATTTTCACTGTAGGTTTTTTCTCGGGTTGCTCTGATAGGTGCGGTCGCTGACATTCCTTACCTCAGGATTCTTTTATCTATGGCGTGGTTCGTCAATCTCATTCTATTTGAGCTTCCAATGCTTCGTTCCGGTCTTGGAATGCTCCATGTATGTCGTGTTACTGATTTTGCAGATCGTTCCTATTATCCCGGTTGCGCTTGTTGAGCGAGTAGGCGCTCGTCCGGAAGATGGTAGCTCATCCCGCTCTTTCTATGTGATCTGTCACGCTAACCGCTCGAAGCACAATACCTTGTTTCAATACTGCTAGCTGTGTACGGCGGTACACTTCTCGCTGGATCGCGTGAGTCCAATCAATTCATCCCAATATTTGAATTCCAAGCTAAAGGATATAGCGCTGTTCGGATATTTCGCCGATAAGTGTTCATCAAAAAAACTTCCCTTTGTCCTCGGACTTATCGCTTTGGGAACGTCTACAGCGCTTTTTGCTTTTGCGCGCACATTCCCGATTCTGGTTATTGCGCGCAGCTTGCAGGGATTCTCGGCTGCTGCAGTCTGGGTCGTTGGCCTTGCTATCGTGTCTGACAATGTGCCACCAGAGCGGGTTGGCGCGGCGCTGGGAATGACTACCATCGGGTTGACATGGGGATTTCTCCTCGGTCCTATGGTTAGTGGGTATATTCATGATACATTTGGGTATTATGGATGTTATGCGATTCCAGTGGGATTGATTGTGGTAGATGTTGTGTTGCGGTTTGCGATGATTGAAATGCCAAGTATGTTTCCCCACGTGTTCTTGTGTCGCAATTTCTGACGTTTTTCGCAGAGGTCAATCGTCGTAAACCCGAACCCGAACTGCACTCTGATTCCGACTCGGCCTACGAAGACAACATTTATGATACTTTCAATGCCAATGATGTTCGAAGTCAGGGTCGATTCTCTCGTCGGGAGCGTGAGAGAGAGGACGCTCCTCTATTGGGTCCTTCGCCGCAGTCTGTTGAGCACCCTGGCAAGGACAACGAGCAACGAGCAACTATCTTTAGTCTTTTACGCACTCCACGATTGCCACTTTCTCTGCTGGCGACAACCTCCATGGCAATCACCCTCTCGGCCTTAGAGACTGTATGTACATGGTTTCCATTCTTCGCTTCGAGTCTAACATGTTCTAGTCATTGCCATTGTTCACCATGGAAACTTTCGCCTGGACCCCCAAGGGAGCCGGCTTGATCTTTCTCGCCTTGACCGTACCGAGTTTCGCGGGAGTGCAGCTTGGCAAGCTAATTGATTCAATGGGAGTTCGAATCCTTGGTGTCGTTAGTTTCGTGGCCTGCTGCTGCGCCTGGATCTTGATGCGACTCGTTACCGAAAACTCGCCAGGCCATATAGCCTTGTTGGTTGTCCTTCTGCTCACCTTGGGTCTAACCATCGTCACCATCGAGATCATTTCGATGATGGAGGTATCGCAAGTAATCACGGATTACGAGGCCGAATTCCCAGGGGTGTTTGGAGAGAAGAGCCCTATTGCACAGGCCTACGCGCTGTTCAATATGTCATTCGCGGCAGGCCAGCTTGTGGGCCCAATCATGGCTGGTCCGATCCGTGTCAATGGTGGCTGGGGAACTATGACGCTGGTTCTTGGGCTTCTAGCTGGCGTGACTGCTATTCCCTTCGGCCTTTTCAGCGGTTCACCACGTAAGACGGTAGAGACTGAGTCTGCCGACGCTGTCTAGCAGCAACGATGGAAGCATGTGAGATGACATAAGTTAAACAAAAGTAACTTGCATGGGATTTATGAAGCGTCATGTTTGTTTAGCGTCGCATCGGATTGGCGCGCACTGGGAATGATGGATTGACAAAACATATCGAGGTGCCTTGGTAGACCATGTTCGCGATGGGAAGGATGCAGTGGGTAAGGCCGATAAATTGAATTTCCAGACTCTTCTTGAAGAAGCCTGGTCGGGTAGGTATGGCATAGATGAGTGGTTCCTGGGCAAACATTGAAAAGACTTGTGCATTGTTAATGCAGGCGACGTGAGAAATGACGGCCAAAACCGATTTCATGATTTGAAACAGACTGTACAGAGTATTTAACCTAATAATCACCAACTCCTTGCTCCAAGCCTCACATAGTTCTATCTAGCGAATATATACTCATGCAAACACTTCAACCGAGACAGGCCATGATCTACATAAGAAGATTGGAAGCACCCCACTGGCGACCGATCACGGCCCCACTGAAGTAGCTCAACAGCGGCGTGTAGTGGATTGCAAGCCCACACCATGATAAGGTGGATCACGTTTAGACTGCACAGTGCGAATAGCATCCGACCCAATCAACCTCTTACCAACCAGATGACGAATATATTCCATAGTCCACTCCTGACACCGCTTGTTACTAACCTAGCAAGTCACAGGAAATCAGTACCAAGCTTACTTGAGAGGCGAGATCAACTTACATCATTCACAGGCGCCAGAAAGTTTTCACTGATACCAGGTGTGGGTACCTCCGTAGCAGCGACCTCTATAATCCCGTTCGGCGTGCAGTCACTCCTCTTCGGACCAGGTTCCGGATCAACAATATTGGCAGGATCAACCTCTCCAATAGGAAAAACAGTGTATTTCCCGCTCGAATCGGCAGGAGAGTAATTTCGCTTGAACTCAAGGCAATAGCCCGCCATCGGGGCTCCAACAGCTTGAATCAGGGTTCCATGCTCGCGATCTCGCTCGGTAGGGACAAAAATGGCGAAGTGCGCTCTTTGAGCGTCGCTATTGCGGGATGAGATCAGGTAAATTGTCCTAGAGGCCATGGTGGTGTAGTTCCTGGGATGAGGGAGGGATAGGTGTTTAAATAGTGAACTGACGTCAGGTGTACAGGAACTGGGATATTGAATGCGGGGTAACGCGAACCAGTACTGGGTTGGCCTTGGCCTTAGGCTGCTAGGTGTAAGGTTCTTTTTTCTTGGCCATGATTATCTGATAATCTTTGTGCGAGTTTTCTTGAAATGTAGTGAAAAGAGAGGCTGAATGTGAGATAAGAGGATTGGAGCTCTTATCGATCTGAGGAGGCTGTCAACCCGATCGGGTTAGAGTGCAATCGGTGGCCCCCGCATTTGGCCTTGTATTCCAGGCATCTAGACTAGTGTCAAGCTTAAGTACTCTCAACAGATCAAATTATGCATAAATATGGGATTACCCCTAATCTTATTTTAATGCTTCATTCAAATGTGCTCATTATTTCTGATTATTTCCTTTGCCATAACATAAGTCCCGACTGTGAAAGATTGACCCTTCATAAAAGGTTTGCATCCAAATTCCAACTCTCAAGCAATGTCCTTTCTCATGAAAACAGTCTTGGTATCCCAGAGCTTTCCATTTCTATCCGCAATCCTGTAATAGTTCTGTACTGTTTGGATCACCTGATATCCTCGTCGTGCATACCAATCCTGATTAGGGTCCTTCGAAACATTAGCCGCTTCCACGAATCTAAGGCTATAACTTACCTTTGGCATACTCCCATACGTTACCAAAGCAAATTCTTCTCGCAATTGATCATCCCGTTGAACGGTATCAAGCATCAAGGTCCGGGCATTCAACGGCACTCTAACTGCCATCTTCTCCGCCTCGTCCATGGCGGCCCGCCCAATACCCTGGCCCTGCACAGAGTGACTAACGTAGAAAGTCTTGATCCAGAAGACCCCGGTCGATGGAATATCCAGATTAAGGTGATTTGCCTCTGCGTTCAGAGAATCAATTGAGATATGTCCAATGGGAATGAAGGCTTGATGTGATGCCCGTCGGGGAACGGCATTGATTGATTGAGCTGTGTCACTCAGTCTGTCATTTGTCTATAGTTTAACTGTTAAAATCACGTCCGGAGAGCTTTATGCAAAGTTGACTTTCCTTAGAACGAAGATGTAACTTCATTCCCTCGGTCGTTTGTGAGTCATCGGAGAGAAGCACCTTGTTTTGGTTAGCAACCGTGTCCCGTACATTAAGACCTCAGTATGGCATCAGATAGAGCTTCCAACTCTCATTTGACTCACAATCCAGTAAATGCACTTGCGGCCTTTCGCTTGCAATTCCCTCCATTCTTTTTCCACTTTTTCCTGGTGCCAGGTGCATTCCTCTCGCTGCTTCGAAAGGACTGCCCGGTGAACGGCAGAATCGTAGTCCCAAGGGATCAAGATGACTTTTGATTTTGAGCTCATCCTGCTGGAGCAGAAGGTGTTGTAGAAGTAGGAGGTAAAAATGAATTTGTAATCAAGGAGTGGATAAGGTGCCGAGTTGATGCTCACAATTACACAGAATTTTCAACCCTTCGCGTTGAACCAATAAACCTCACCAAGGTTGGAATAATGAGAAAGGCAAATCAAAAGGCCTTGTTAAGGGCTTCTAAAGTTAAAATTTTCAGAAAGGTAATTTCTAATACTGACCATCATCTCAAAGTGGGGACCGTAAGCACTAATTTTATCAAAGTCATGTACGCGTGATAGAACATTTTCTGGCTCTAATATCATATATTTCACCTGGGCACTTTTGAACTAAGCATAGTGTTCATAATGGCCAAAATCGCTCTACACCACTTCTTTATATCGACAAGATATCTATGCACCTGACCTGACAGACGCAAATCTCTAAATGTGGAGAAAGCGGGGAACACCGTGAAATCACGGCAAACCCTTCGGCACGTTGATCAATTTATGGCCCAACTTTTTAATCAACAATAACCCGAAACTGCTTTCCCACGGAACAGTGAAACATCTGACTGGGCCCCGGATCCCACCTGAATGGCTGCCGACGCCGGCCAGTTCGGGTTGAAGGACCCCGAACTACCCCACATCGGCTTTTCCGGTCTTGGAGTTAACTCAGTCAGAGTCAATATTTCTTCTCACAGCTCCATTTACACCTCTGTCAATTCAATTTGCCACCATGTTGGGCTTTGCTCGCTGTGGAATTCACGGCTTTGATGAGGTGCTAGGAATTGACAGCGATGAGATACGCTTCTTTTGGACACTGGAATCAGATGATCGCCACGCCATACAAACTGCCTACCGTGTGGTGCTAAGCACAAACTCTGCAGCTGTTGAAGATGACAATCCGGATGTTTCTCAACTCGAATGGGACTCAGGGCGCGTCGAAAGTACCGAGCAGAGAAATATCATCTGCAAGCCAGATAGTGGCTTCAATTCGACTTGCAGTTACTACTGGCGAGTGACTATGTGGAATCAGAGCAACGATGCTCACCACAGCCCTGTTCAGCACTTTTTCACCGGTTACCCACGTGCACGGCTTTTGCCTCCCTATAGCATGAACCAGACATACATGCCGCATACAAGTCTCATCTTTCGAACATGGTTTGAGGATGAGGCGAATCGGTGGAAGGCTGTTTGGATTGGTGATGGAGGCGATAAGCCAATTTATCTCCGGAAGTCCTTCGAATTACCACGAGCACCGACACGCGCGATTCTGTTTGCCTCCGGCTTGGGCCATTTCAACATGACCATGAACGGTCAGCCGATTTCGAATCACCGATTGGATCCTGGATGGACCAATTACCACCGACGTGTTCAATTCACTTCCTACGATGTTACTGACCGTATTCAAGCGGGAGAAAACGTCCTCGGAGCTCATTTGGGTAACGGATTCTACGCTGGTGATAAGGGAGATGATCGATTCTTTTGGCCAATGTATGAAGACAATACGTATGTGAGATATGGAAACGAGCTCTGCTTCTTCTGTGAGCTTCATCTTTTCTACGAAGACGGTACGCATGATACTCTTATCTCTGATCCGACATGGTCCGTCCGAAAGAGTGCTACGACCTTGGCCAATATCTATGCTTCGGAGAATCACGATCGGCGACTTTACCCGAATGGCTGGGACTCCCCTGGCTTTGATGGTAGTGATTGGAGTCCGGCTAAGCCACTGACCGGACCTCGAGGTCACATATATTACCAAACACAGCCGCCTGTTGTACTGCATGAGACTTTTGAACCAGTCAAGACATACAGCCCTCGCCCGGGGACTGTTTGCTATGACCTGGGCCAAAATGCCTCGACCATGGTCCAAGTCATTGTCGAAGGGTCCGCTGGGTCTGAAATCATTGTTCGATATTCCGAAACTGTGAATGAACAAGGCACAGTCTTAATGCCAGACCCTCTGTTCAAAGAATTCGAGACTGGTGTTTTCTCCAGAATATATCTGGCGGGTACAGGTGAACCAGAGGTGTGGGAGCCAGACTTCAGTTTCACAAGCGCTCGGTACATTCAGGTCGAAGGTGTATCTCTCACCTCAGGCGAGGGTCTTCCTGTTGTTCATTCTGTTGTCGGTCGTCATATCTCTTCCGCCGCAAGGAAGCTTGGTACTATGAAGACAGACAAAGAGGACGTCAATGCTCTTCTCAACGCTCTCCACTGGAGCTTCAGTAGTAACCTCTTCAGTTACCATACGGACTGTCCGCAGATTGAGAAATTCGGATGGTTGGAGGTGACCCATCTGCTTGCGCCAGCCACACAGTACATCCGTGATATGGAATCACTATACACCAAGATTCTTGATGATATTCTCGATGCGCAAGAGCCAAATGGCCTTGTGCCCACCATGGCTCCAGAGATCCGGTACATGTGTGGTCCTCTTCACGATACTATTACCTGGGGCTGTGCTTTGTGTCTTCTTCCAGACATCCTACGACGATACTATAGATCCACACATGTCATCGCCAAGGTATACCCAGCTGCCGTACGATACATGGAGTACATGCGCACCAAAGAGCGTAAGGGTGGACTGATTGAGCACGGACTCGGAGACTGGGGGCGCGATATCGCCTTTGGAAATCATCAAGCCAACATCGAGACCGCCATCTACTTCCAATGTCTGCAATGTGTTGAAATGATGGCTCGCGAGCTTGGAAAACCTGAAGATGCAGAGAAGTTCAAGCAATGGGCCCAGCGTATTTACGATGTTTACAACAAACATTTGCTCGTTACAGATGATCCATCGCGCCCCTATGCGTACTACACTTCTCTAGACAACTTCCCTCAGCGAGACCGCACAGCCATCGCCCAGGCGATGGCTCTCCAGATCGGCTTGGTGCCAGAAGAGCACAAAAAGGATGTTATGGCCGCATTCCTAGACGATGTCTCGGACGGTAAAATCCGCGCTGGTGAAATTGGACTCCGCTATCTTTTCAACACATTATCTGATGCCAAACGACCGGACCTGGTGCTCCAAATGGCCCGACAAGAGGAGCATCCCTCATACATGCGCTTCCTCCGCCGAGGCGAGACAACGCTTCTGGAATTTTGGCAAGATGAATGCCGGAGTAAATGCCATGATATGCTGGGCACGATTTACGAATGGTTTTATACTTCCGTGCTTGGTTTGAAGGTAATTGAGGATGGATATCGGTTATTCGAGATTGATCCTCCTTACGGGTCAGAATTTGGACATGTGAATGGAACGGTTGATTGCCCGTACGGGTTGATCGATATTGATTTCCGTCAGGAGAAGCATATTGTGGTTTTGAAGGTCCTTGTTCCTTTTGGAACCCATGCTCGGGTGAAGCTTCCTGGTGCTTTGAAGTCCTACGAGGTGGAACGTGATGGATCGTCTATTAAAATAGATGGGGAGCCTCATTTAACCGTTGGACACGGGTCGTACACTGTTAGTATCCAGTTTTAAAGGAATACGAGACACTATCATGGTTTACATTGCAGGGATCAACATCAACTAATTGAATAGTACGATTTTTTTAATTCAAGTACTTCATAACATTACCGTCCTTTATTCCGAATATCAAATTATACTACTCCTGACTATACATTAAGAAAATGAACAAAGTAACCATATTACATGCCAGCTATCATGCCTTATCGCCAGCCATGGAGTCTCCCTCGCCAGACCAGCGTGGGAACTGTCTGCATGGTAGATCTGCCTCAAACATAGCATCAATCTCCAGTGCTGAACGGCCTTTCATCTCCGGCACGATAAGCCACGTCACGGCGCAAGCCATAAAGCACAGCCCAGCATATACGAAGCCGGTCTTGCCCTTCAGGTCGCCTTCATCCGCGTTGTAGATATAGGGAAGAATCAGGTTGAAGACAACATTGGACAACATGTAACACAAGACACCGACACCTTGTGTCTTTGCACGGAGACGCAGTGAAGAGGTCTCGCCGGAGACTGCGAATGATGCTGGCCAAGCTCCCATTCCACAGACAATGACGACCGCCATCATGCATGCAGCAGTGTACCTAGAAAGAGATGGTTAGTGATTATCTTTTAAACTATCAAAGGAATGACTTACCAAACAACAACATTTCCAGACCAGCAGCCCGCAATTCCCATACTGAGCCAGATGATGGTGGTCACTGCCAAAGTACCAAGCATCAGGCGACGACGTCCGAAGCGGTTCATCAACCAAATACCAACAGCGTTGGCCAGAAGACCCAAGACAATGCCGACGAGAAGGACGATAAGGCTGAGACTAGACGACATACCGACAACCTGCATGAAATAACTAGCACTTGACAAGAGAGGAACACCAAACAAGCTAGGCACGGTAAATGAAAACGCGACGATCGTCGTCCGTCGCAAGTTGATCCCCTTGAAGCAGTCAAGATAAGACAACTCGGCGGAAAGCTGCTCCTCATGAATGATTGACATGCGCATCTGCTCCAACAACGGCTCAACTTCGATACGATCCGTATGCAACGACTTCATCGAGGCCAGCGCCTTCTCATACTGCTCCTTCTTCAACAAATAAGAAGGACTCTCAGGAATGAAAATAGCAACCAGAAACGGCAAAACAGTAGTAATCCACTGCGTTCCAAACGGAATCAGGAAAGCAGAAGAAGTCGCCATATGATCACAACCAAAGATAACTGCTGCGCCGATAAGCTCACCAAGCAGCATGAAGGTCGGACTCAAAGCCATAGCTGAGCCACGAAGGGTAACAGGAACAGTCTCAGATAAATAGGTCTGAGCACCAGCCATCGCGCCACCAACGCCGACACCCTGGATAGCACGGCCAACGAGGAAAGTACCCCGTCTAGACGCCATCTCATCAGGAAGGTTCGAGCAGAACGCGATAGCAATACCGATAGCGCAGATTACGCAGCTCAACGCCAACGACCAGCGTCTTCCTACTCGATCTTGGAACCAACCTGCGGCTGCAGCTCCGAACATCGAGCCGATGGGGGCTATGGCACTCCAGACTGATAGCCATGACGAGGGGATAATGTAGGCATCACCGTAGAGTTCGCCAAATTCGAACTTGAAGTATGGAACTGCGGTGATTGTGCCGAGGATGACGGTGTCGTAACCTGTCAGGAGGAAGGCGAGGGCTAATCCAAAGGCGTAGGCCGAGATTTTGGGATATTTGCGGATCTCAGAGAAAAGGTTTGTCGGTTGCTCGTCTTGCTCACAGATTGTTGAAGTCATGACATCTTGCTTCGTGGTTTCAGAGGCATAAGTTTCAGGTGGTGAGGACATTATGGGGGAAAAAAGTCAACCTTGGAAGTAGTTGACTTGTTCTCTCCAGATTTGCGTTGAGGTCGGCCTAGTATATGTACCCATTCCTTATCAAGACATCAATAACACGCTATGTTGGGGTAAAAGACGCGTGGAAAATTCCCCAATCAGGTCTTTAGCTGGGGAAAATATCGCCACTAATTGCTCAGACTCGTCTAGAAAGATTGCCAACCCTTCGCTGAGAACGCGGAGAGATATTGATGTTCTATAGACTGGATGCCGATGCGGCCAATCAGAGTACAGACCTTGCCGACATAACCAATTAAAACGCGATATGGGCAAACCTTCCTTCGACTCTAATCTTTGAATGTCTCCACCTCTCAACGCATGGTCATTCGGTCTTCTTTTCAGCACAGTCCGCATAATTTGGCGAGGCTTTTACAGTGGCGTTGCATGAGTTTGAAACCAGCCTTTCAGACCGCTTACTATATATAGCTTACCGCCTATCAATACGCAGTACGTTGACTCGAAAAAACACCAGTTAACACATGATTCTTGTATTAAAATCATATGTGGTACGATATTAATAATGTTCTCAATAATATTCAATCTGTAAGTCCTACATACTGAGCTTATTTAGCTAAGAATGTGAGGTTTTGGCTGGCAGGAAACATGGCAGAATATTATGTAAGGAGTGGAGAGGGTTTCAAACTCATGCAACACCACTGTATAGAGACTGCACGGTTGCTGATTTTGCCGAGGTCGAAAACTGGGCCTGTTCAGAATATTGGACCCGATTTAGAATAAATAGTGGCGGAGTCTCGCGGATAAATATCTGTTCAATTGCTTCGAATTGCCCTTTCTCGTCGTATAATCCTATAAACATCAATATGGACATTGCCCGTATCATCAAGCCGTGGAAGCTTCAACCGCATAAGGCATTCGTCTTCACGAATGCCACGATCATCGATCCGGTCGAGGGTGCCCTGATTCCAAATGTAACCGTCCGAGTCGCCGACGGCAAGATCACTTCAATCGACACAAGCGAGACAGCCACAGAAGGAATCCCTGAGGAGGACATAGTCGATCTGAGCGGCAAATACCTCTGCCCTGGTCTGATCGATTGCCATGTTCACATCGCCGTAGTCCCCGGCGAGGCAGATCTCCGCGCCTACAAAGATATGACCGAGAAAATCAGTCTGCTGCGTCAGCCACACGTTCTGAAGACTATGATCGAGCGCGGATTCACCTCCATCCGTGATTGTGGTGGCGCTAGTCTGGCTGTGAAGGAGGCCGTTGAGGATGGAGTCATTCCCGGTCCTCGTCTTTTCATTGCTGGGTTTGCCCTCTCGCAGACTGGTGGACACGGAGATATGCGGGGACCGCATTCGGAGGAGTTGTGCTGTGGTGGTACTATTTCTGGTATTAGTCGCATTGTCGATGGACCGGCTGAGTGCTATAAGTATGCGCGTGAGGAGCTTCGGCAGGGAGCTGATTTCATCAAAATTATGGGAGGTGGTGGTGTGGTTAGTAGTCAGATTCGTGATGGCTTGGTTTTCGTATCTAACCGTTTTATCTATACAGGCAAGCCCTACGGATCGTATTGATCACATACAGTTCTCTGATGAGGAGATCAAGGCTATTGTTACTGTTGCCAATAATGCTGGTACCTACGTGACAAGTCATAGCTACACACCACAGGCAATTCAGCAGGCGATCAACCTGGGTGTCCGTGGAATCGAGCACGGTAATCTGATTGATCTGGAGACGGCTAAACTGATGGCTGAGAAGGGTACCTTCTTAACCCCCACTCTCATTGCCCACGTCATGTCCAAGCAGATGAACTTCCTCCCGGCCGAAAGTGCTGCGAAGAACGACGAGGTCCTTGAGAAGGGCTTGCGCGCGATGAAGATGGCCGTTGACGTTGGAGTCACCGTCTGCTTCGGCACTGACCTTCTGGGTCCGATGCACTTTGCCCAGAGCAAGGAATTCTCCGTTCGCAGCAAGGTTCTCACTCCTATTCAGATCCTGCGCAGTGCTACAATCAATGCTGCCCGTCTGATCATGCAGGAGGATCGACTGGGTCAGATTAAAGAGGGATTTACAGCCGATATGTTAATCCTCAATGCAAATCCTTTGGAAGATATCACGGTCCTGGATCGAGCTGAGCAAAGCATTATGGGTGTTATGAAGGATGGACGGGTTCTTAAGTCCCGTTGGGAGAAGTTGACCGCCGAAGCATGAGAATAGTCAGTTTGAAATAATAATATTTAAAATTTGATTTGCATAAGTACATATGTTGCTATACGTACTGGATTTTCTTTGACGGGTGGGGATTTCCTATTCGGGTTGCCGCCGCTTTTATGAGGGCGCTCAGACTCAGGCTCATTGAGTAATTTTCAGTCTGGGCTCAGGCTCACTAAGCGACTCACCATCATCACGTGATAGACCAGCGACGCTCAGTGAGCGCTCAGTGATCATGATTGCTGCTCACTAACTTAACACCCCTTACCCTGTTGATTACTAAGAGGCATTTATTGACCACCCAGTCTACTAGCAGTCTATCCCCGAAGAAGCATAAGTTCCCCACACTGATTACTGACCCATCAACATTTTGATGGCCCTCAATTACCGCACTATCTATGCTTCATGAGGTGCTTAATCTCCCATCTCTTCTTTTAACACTAGAGCACAATGACGTAAATCTAAAGCATGCCTTAGCGCTTAATACTAGTCAGCGAAAGAGAAAAGATTCAGTCATCTAAAATATTAGAATATAAATTCGACCTCTAGTCCCGCAGTTCAGCTCCAGTACTCTCGGCCGGTCCATGGCGGGGGGTGCGGTCCGTCCATGGTCCCCATCGCCCAAGGCTTCACCGGCGCAACGGTCTAGCCTTGGTGCCGTTTGCTGCCAGCCAGCCGAAACTCAACAGTGTCATATTTGATCTCTTTACGATGATTGTGAAGAATACATATGGTCTGCATTAGTGGACAGAACCCTCAACGCCAAATCACAAAATGTGACACAAAGGTCCCAGGCCTCAAGAAACTCAGAAGCGAGCAGTCCGTTGATCTGCCTCCAAGGATGATAGATTGAGCTCCGGCCGTTTCGCATCTGGAGTAATCGGCGTCTCTGCTTGACCAGCCGGGACAAGTCTCGCTGGCTTACAAGAACCATCGGCTCGCGACCGGGAGGGCCAGCCTTGGTGACTGTGTCTTGAACAAAACGGTGGGGGGCAGCCATTTGGAGTTCAGCCATTTGGAGTCGTAAGCTCGCGCGAGGCGGCGTCATGCTATCCGAATCTTGATCAGTAAGACCGATGGAGGAGTGAATTGGGTGAGCTCGCCTTACATACTAGCAGCTCAAGGGTATGGAGGATGGCTCAAGCAGGTACCACGACTGGAATGATGTCTGGCGTAGCGTTGTCAGTAAGAGCGCATGGAGAGAGACAATCTGTTGCCTATAATTACTTGGCAGTTATTAAGAATTAACAGACTCGACAGAGAGCAAGCGACGTGGAACGAGCGGCGTGGTTTATATATAAACCTTCTATGACCTCTACTCCAGAGTTCGAAGCCACGAATTTCTTGGACAGTGTGGGACGCGCTATACAGTCTATTGCGACTTGTCTCTGGAACAATAAGCTTGATAAAAAGCAAATGCAACTACTTGTCTCAGAGTTTACTGTGGATGCATTACTTGACGACCCTCGACAGCCATGCTGGCTGTTTGCTAGAATGCCACTACAAGGACAAATCCACCTTGTTATCCCCACTAGAGCTTCAAATGATCCTCCGGCGAATGAAATTCCGAAGAATCGGGCTTATGTTATGATTCAGAAAAATTCCGCGCAAACATTCCGTAGTCTACCTACGCAGAGTAGAGAAAGCACTTGTACAAGATTGTTCATTGCTACTTTTTGATGACTATTTTATACATGCTCTGTCGCGTTCCACTGAGAGCCATTTGAATCATCGCCATACACCGCCGTTCGCGTAACCTCAAACGTCCGGTGAACACCGACTTTTATTTCCCCTGGAAGTGGAGGGTGCTGTATGGTCAAACGTTCCTCACTACTGCTCGGGCTATATGACCCGGGCCATGACCTTTCCAAGTCTCTCTGGCTTTCAATGTTTGTCACCATGACAGCCAGTTTATCGGGTCTCAACTCGCTCCGATTAGTTCCGTTCATTGATCCCAAAGGCACCGGTCGTTGCCCACTAGCAGGATTGTACCGCCCGTAAGATTCTTTGGGAAATCCACCAGTATTTGATGAATCTATGTGTGAACCGAACCATTGGCGGAGAAGGGGACGAAGGGTTGCGAGACAGCCAGCAGTAATACCAAGTCCGCACTCGAGATTCGACCAATAGGCAATTTGAACAGTCGCATCTTTGGGAGGTCAGTATTTTTGAGGCAGATGAATGCAGTTGAAAGTCGTCGGGAGAGAACATACATAAAAAGTCGTCCAATTCATTGAAAGTTTCAACAAAAGGGATACGTACGATAACGGCGGAGGATGCACTGCAAAATATTTTAGCTGTATATTCCCAGGCTCGATGGAATGCACATGGACAGTCACGTACATGCAAGCCATGCTCAAAATTCCGACTACTGCCATTTTTGTCTGTCGCTTCATGTGTAATTTACGCACAACGAAGATTGGTATAATACCCACAGTGAAGTCGCAAAATGCGGCAAAAGCACTATAAATATATGTCATGATGACAATGATTTCCATGTTGATACAGGACCCTTCGCCCTCGATGTTCACAACAGGGTGATGGGCCAAGCGTGTCCAGAAGAAGGACAATGGCTTGCATTGAAATAGCATGAGAAACAGAAAGACCAGGCCAGCAAAGACGGTCGCAGCCATGACGCTATAGAGAGTCCATAGGTGGAGCTTCTTGACACAGATTCGCATCAGGAAAATGCAAATTGAAATCTTGCAGAAAATAGATGCAAAGCAGAAACCAATTTCGCAGAGCCACCAGTACTATTAAAAAATTAATTAGTTATGGTTCTGAGAGGGTTCGGAAGAGTTCTGCATACCTTCATGGCGATGACACGCTCCTCTGGCTCAAGATGATACCAGTGTCGCCCATTGCCATGAAGCCCCGCTCCTATCATAGACCCGGAGAACATCACATACCAGGCCTATCGCAAAGTTAGCACAACACAAATACAAGCGGCCAGAAGGGGGACGCTACCATAGCCACTACCATGGCGCCGTCATCCCAGCCAAACGCCTTCACCACCCAGCCGCGGACATAGCATCGGAGGATAACGGCCACACATGCTATCGACATGAAAAGGGCCGCCACCACTATAATCGCCGTGTTCTGGTGATCCTCATCGCTACTCATCTCGAGGGTTGGAATGAAAAGTAGCAGAAGGATTCAGCCCCTGTTTAAATCCGGAAAATGTTGGAACGTGGCTAAAGTGGAGATGGAGAACAGTCGGCACGCCAGGGGTAATCGCTGTGCGCTAGCGGCGACAAAGACGCTCGCCACCAGCAAACGGCAAAGACGGGCAGAGCTAGGACCCGTAAATAAAAAGGGCGAGCCGCACAAGAGATCGCCATTGAATTCATTTTAACGGAAAGCCACATTGTCTTGATTTCGGAGTACAGGAAACTTCCAGGCCGATCTGCAACAAAGTAGCGTCGGGATTTTCGCCTACGAGGTCTAGATGGTGGGGAGACAATTTTTAGCATCAATCTAATGCCAGCGGTCCAGCCTAGCGCGGTTTGAACAGTGCTGCAAAATCCACCAGACACGTATCTCTTGTGGGTAAGCTGGCCCGTTTACCGAGGTTTCGGGATTTCGTTAACTAGGAATCAGGGAATTCGTGAAATTATAAGCGACAACAAGCAGGGCTGCAGAAATGTTACTGTAGACGACCTGTCAAAACGGCACGATGAAAATCCCTGGTTTGACACTGTGGGTACTGTGGGGCTTCTCTTCTAGTCAATTCGCACGAGATTGGCTGAACCAATATCTTGAAGAAAAAGACATCCAACCAAAGACTATCATCTCCTTGCCAAGGAAAATGAATTGACATATGCCGACTTGTGATACTAGTTGCAGCAGGACTTTGCGATTGCAAGGAACCCAGAAGCTACCATACAGCTACAGAGGCGTCCATCAGATACCAAAAGGCCAAGTGAATGGCCTACCCATTAGTTTGTACGGGCGCAAGCATGTGGATCCTTTCAGGGTCACGTTTCTCAGAAAATTGATTGGAAATCTCCGGTGAAGATGCTTTTCCTGGGTTCATTATGCATTGTGTTCATAACATCGAAAAGCCTGTAAGCGAGCTTTGTTTCCAAGACCTTACCGGAAAACCCTCCACTTTATGGAGATCATGGCATACCAATAATTGACACGATACCGATCGTTTATATTTTGCGCTTGCGATTCTCACGAGACTTCTGATATTCTCCGCAGGTAGAAGATATTTTCCACTTTGATCTGATTAGTCCAGAAATAACCCACCCAATACCTGCAACGGATTGTAGGTACAGTAAAAAGAAAAAGAAAAATAGAAATGGAACGTCGGGAAGTTCTGCCGCGGCCCAACACTTTGGTATTGCCCAGACTGTTTTCATACATTCCCCTGAAGGGCCCCACGTTGCGCCGTTAGTCTTGCGCTCGGCACCAGAGCTTTCTCCCGCCGAGGACCGGCCCTTTTCGTCAATTTTGAGAGTGAAAGGTCGAGACCGGCTTCGACCTAAAAGGGAAGCTATATACAGCTTTTGATCTGAAGTCAAAGATACCTTGTTCTTGGGAGAGTTTCCTTCTTTGGAATGTGATAAGTTTCCTTCCAACGACAAGCTATCGACATGGTCCTTTAGCATTCCATTGTAACGAACCATTTCCTCCCCGCTTTGTCCCATTGGAGAACGAGGTCTGTAGGGTTCATATGATGCGGATACCAGCGCAAGAAATTTTAGTCTGTGGCGTAGCCCATTCTGACAGTCCAAAAGGTTGGAGGGTCTGCCTGCGTTTTCCTCGTAGGGTTGGTTCGAATCACTATGATCGCATGGCGACGCTTCCAGCACGTCGTGCTTTAACCTCAATTCGCCGCAGGTTTTATTTTTATATGACAATACCATACGTGTTTACTTAATTCATGGGAAAAAAAGCAAATAGGGCTAAATACATGGCTTGTTGTAATATATTGTGGCTGTCTGTAAATTACATTACGTAGATTTCGGTACCATACTAAGAGACATCATTAGACACGCGCCTCAAACTGTTATTTCATGGGAGATATGGGAAAAGACATAACGTCAAGACTGAGATTCTAATGTTGTCCCACGAAGGGTAACTTCGTTGTACACAGAAGAACGAGTTACGATTTAAGATACTCATTTCAGGCACAAATCTCCGCCTTTGTCTAACGAACTACCCAGGTTTTTAAGTAGACGAGAATAGAGGCATACCAGAATACACCGGCTTGGCAAGGAGTCAGTTAATCATATACAAAAAGAGCACGAAAGAAGTATTTACAGTCAAAATCAAAGACCCAGCCATTTAAGATCAGTATCTTATAGCTTCTTTGACGAATATACAACGGCGCTATAAGGAAATTTCACTCACAAAATGGCAGATCTTAGTCGTAGAGGTATTCTTGCTCTATCATGCACTTTCCTTTCCGCTAAGTAGATGCCAGCGTGCCGCATTAAGCCAGATCACTGCTTACGAAGACTTCTACGACAATATCCTCACATCTACGTTGCATAAGTTTAGCTCCGAATCGTAGGCGACTCACAAATTCTCAGAATCATTTAAAGGCGCATCGAAATAATCGGATAGCTGCTTCAAAAAAACTATCATGTCGTTGATAACCTCCGCGTTAACCATAACTTGGTGTTTTCGATTTCTCTTTTGCCCCGCTTGAGTCCAGGTGTCTAATTCAAACTTGGAGCATCGATATAGCTTATTCGATGTTTTTAGGGCATCTTCAATGTTGATATCAAGAAGACTTCGTTTCTCGTGATGGTCATTTGGCGATGTCGACTCCTGAAAGTCGCCACTTCTGTGGCTACCGGCGAAGTAGCTACAGCAGGCCTAGGGGCGGACAGAATGTATGATAACTGATTGATCTTATATTGTGGTGGTCTTTAAGAGCCACGGGGTCGAGCTCATCAAGGTGCGAACGCGTACGTTGGGAAGGTTTGAGGTCTTCTAGTGGAGGATTACATCAAAGTAACGATAGCCGAGTGGCATGATAAAGGGGTGATCAACCCACCATCGCGAGCTCTGTTGTTCAAAGGAGAAAAATTCAAGGTCGTTGATTTCCTTAGAGTCGACTGGGTGCGTCTATCTGGATCTATAGTACTTTGGAGTCTAAATACTGTAATATTCTAACGCCCGGAAATACAAGACTTTTTTTTGGCTTTCTTTTTGAGGGAAACGGTCCTTCTTAATATTACTTTGGCTCTTGTATATAGGAGGGTTCATTATTAATGGTTAAGAATTAAGAAGTAGTTAGGGCATGCCTAAGCGTGATATATATACTAGGCTCCTAGGACTAGTATATAGTAAATAATAAATCGATTACGGTTAACTAGTTCCTAGGAATTAGACTAAAACTCGCTTAGGCGAACTATAGTACTTCCTAGGAGTATTCGTAAAGTTTAGATAGGTGATTCTTAAGGGGTAGCCGAGTGTAAGGAGCAAAAGGCTAGGTAAGAAGATAGTGAGAGAGATCCAAAACAAATATAAAGTAGTACCAATATGGTATAGATTTGGATTCAAGACAATATGGTTCATATTGATTTCAAAACTAATTCTTAAGGAAGGAAAGAATCAAAAGAGAGGGATTCTTC